>APFE030590710.1:156942-167176 GCA_000404065.3 Pinus taeda
TCTATGAGAGATAAACAAACTAGACCCTAGGGGGGGGGCCTATTGGTACTAATTCCACGAGGAAACCATTATTTTGCAGGTTAGACGAGACCAGGATAGACAGCTCCGGGTTGAGGCCCATACCACCATAAGTGGAGCCTCAATGAGACCACCTGCATATCGTCGTTGTTTCCCATCCTTTGTCAACTGGTGTCAAACAGTACTGAATGTATGGAATAGAGTGTTATTCATTCCAGGTGTAGGGGGGAGGGGCCCCCAGGGGAGGGGGGCCACGTTGCTGATCGTGCCGCAAACAAGCAACACCAAGCCCTTCCCTATCGAATAGGGAATACCAGTGGGGCTAAAATTGCACATTCTTTCTTCATTAATCCAAACCAAAAGGACAGAGAATGCACGGAACTATGTGATCCAGAGGGAAAGGTCACTACTGAGATAGCTTTAATTGGATTTTATTATCTACTTAATGATGATTGGAATTATCCATATGGCTTATTTCCAGATTCCAGATTTTGATTTTCTTATATTATTGTCACTGCTTTATCCTATCTCATCGCTTTCTTCTTTACTTCCCACTTCACTATTGAACGGGATATACCTCTAACTACTAAGTGAAACAGGTTTCTGCGTTGATCAACAGAAAGCTGCTCCTAGGTCTGGGCGAACCACTTTATTATTCAGTGCCTCTTTATCCCGCTCTGAAAACGCGCGGCTAAAAGAAATAAGCTATGTTACAACATCACTTAATGCAGGCCCATGGGGAGACAGATGGGCAGGGGGGGGCCTACCTCACTAACCCCCTCACTAGGGCCCCTACCAAGGGGAGCCTCCCCAGCGTCCAAGGATTGGCTGCGTGATCCCCTCCCCTCCTATTCTAGTGCTAGTAGGGAGTGTGGAATCCCCAATGGCTGTGGGGCATCACTAAGGCAGGGGAGCCCATCATGGTCCTTTGCGGGGGCCCAACATACTGCCCCAAGGGGACTGAGCCATCGGCCTAGTAAAGGTTCAATGGACCTGCTACAGTCTCGAGGACACTATGTGGGAGCATATAAATCAATATCTATAAGAAAGGTCACAGGCATTTGGAAATGGTTACGGAATGAAAGCATAACAGTTAGGATTCAAAGCACGAGTTATTGTACTTTAAGGCTCATTACTCTCTCTAGGAAGGGTTACTAGGGGACTCATCCCATTGGCCCCCTTCCAGGCCCAGGGATACCCAAGGGGCCTCCACTCATCACCCATCTTGGCTACGATACCCAGCAGGGAGAGGCACAATAGGGGGCCAAAAAGGCAGGTCTTTATGGCAGGACTCTTTCCACCCACTAGTCAATACAGTAGGAGGAAGGTAATTAGGTAGGTGTTGATGTCGGGCTCGATTCAAGTGTTGATGCGGCTAGTTGATCCCAGGAAGGAGCCAATTATACATCCTTACCATTTGAATATGTTATCTGTGAAATCAACAGAATCTAAAAATGAATATGCGTAGGTTGTAGTTGTACCACCTAGTGTTTTACCTTGCCAGATGAAATGTTTACGTGGCCTAGTGGGACTACGTCCACAGAGAAAGTGATGAGTTACGAAGTCACTCCTCATTAGTGGCTACCCCACCCATCCATCCCCAGTCTCAAGGTGTTGCGGGGTGTATATATGGCTTAGGAGAAAAAGGGCGTCAAAAAGCCTATGAAAAGTGCATCATCCGCTACTGTCTTATGCTTCCGAGTGCAAGGAGATCTAAATTCAAACGATCATGACTGTAATTAAATATATAATAGTGACTGGCTCTCTCATACGAGAATCCATGCCAATCGAGGAGCTAGGATGCATAGCTTGAACCCTCACCATATGAATAGTGAGTGACTCCATCCCTTCGACTCATACCGAATCGACACACATCGAATGAATGAATGAATGAAAAAAATGAAATGCATAATGACACATCGTTGTAGGGGCCTTGTAACTGATATCGAATATGAAAACTAGGTATTTCTTATCCTAGGGCAAGCGAAACAAACGTATTCATGGCAATATTTTATAGTAATGAGGTTGTATATCCAGCTACTATGAGTCCAACTATGAGGTCTGGTTTGGATGGTTGGACCAGAGGCACCTGGTTGGAGTGGATATCCACCAGCATAAACTAGTTTGAAGTCATATGGCACCTACTACTCTGAGAGGTTGTACACGGCTCCATGTATGTCCAGAGTCCTAGGTCCAATCAATCCCAACTAGGTCATATACTACCCCTATATGGAGGGAGGCCCCTGGGAGATAGGGGGCCCCGGTAGCCCTCCCCTATATGAGGGTCCTCTAGGTAGGGTGGGCCCTTGCTCTAGTTTCACCACAGAGGGCCCTTCCCTACTCTATAAAGGGCCCCTCCCTAGGGATCCTGGGGCGAGGGGCCAGGAGGGGGCCCCGGTTGCTCCCGGTAGGGGCTAATGGAGGGCTGGTCCTATGCATGATTCTTCTATGTATGCACGGTAAAATAGAATATGTATGAGATGATATGATTCACATGTTTACCTTTATACATGGTGTGTTCTATATCTTAGATGCAATGGGGATGAGATGTATGATTTAGTTTACATAGTTTACATTCATATATGATGTGATGATGTATACATGGCTCATAATGGTATAAATGTAATATGTATAGGCTACTAACATATGATGCAAGATGGAAGGAGTTAGTACTATCTTGAATGGAGATTGAGTATGAAACTAGGTACTTACCCATGACATGTATGTGCGTGTAGGACAAAAATGCAACAGCTAACCCTTTTGATGTAGGTAAAGTCAGATCAAGAATTTCAACACCACAAGATCTAAGAAGAATAGGAAGCCTGAGTATACAACAAAAAGGTCCCAAATGAGACACCAACTAGATGTGGCTAGTGAGGAGACAATTTACAATACTCTATAAACGAACTCTACTTAAATGTGAAGCACATAACCATTCATAAGACTCTTAAGGCTTGTCACGAGGCATACACTTGGACATTGTGGAGATTAATACACCATCTCTCATGCTACTTATCAAATGAAATACAAAACTATGAGATGAGGTGAACAACATGAAATGAAACTAGGTGAAAATATCCATTAGTAAGAGAAGCCAGTCAGCTAGCTCAAAAATAAAATAGCATATACAAGACCGAGATCTTACCTACGGGATACTGCCAGGCTCCTCATGCAGTCAAGATATCCAATAGCTCTTAGGCTAGGCAGTTATTTCGTTAAACTACTCTTAGGTCAGTTGGTTCATTAAGCCGCTCTACTAAGGTAGGTTGCGATTTGACCTATGGGATACTGCCGAACTTCTCTTTCCAATCAAGAACAATATCTAGACAAGGCTTCTCGCTCACAATCGTAAATGAAGCTAGCCAGTCAGCCATCTAAGGCTTTTCACTAACGCTCTTAGGCCAGTGACTTAGAATGGGACTGACTAATAGGCTGATTTCTTTCGTTCAGTAGAAGGGTAGAAAAGAGACCCAACCTTGAAACTGATTGAATGGAAACGAGCTTGAACCCACTTAACTAATTGAATGGGACTTATGGGATTGACTGGGACTAACTTGCACCTAGGACTGACCTGCACCTGGGGCTTAGACTGATTGACTGAGAATGGGAGTGACTAATGATTGGGACTGATAGGGCTGATTAGGCCAGCACCCCACACATTAGGCCAATACAAGAGACCCATCCAGTAGAACCTATCTTTCCATCCGTTAGAAAATCTAGTAGAAGAGACTCTTTCGCCCAACTGATTGAATCACTTTCCATCCATTAGAACTGATTGAATGGGTTGGATGTGCCATGATGTCTTGCGATGATGTCATGATGTGATGATGTTACATGATGATGACATGATGATGCTATATATTTCAGTTTCAGCCAGGATGCATGATACTTATCCGTTGTTATTCATGCTACATATGTTTATGGTTCGTGATGGTTGTATTATGCTCATTTAGGATGAAGAATGTGTTTAATATTACATTCATGTTATACTTGCAAAACCCTGCTAATACATAGATTCAAGTCTAATGATGTGTCCTAATCTTTCCTACCATACTGGGTCTAGGTGTTTCTTTGATCTCCCAAAATTTCTTTGTCCATATGTTTTAGCTCGTTATACATCCATACTTTGTTTTTCATCCGTATCCATATTTTCATCACCCTATTGACGAAGGTTTACTTGTTACCAAAAGAATGGAATCTCTTTTCCCAGTTGTATTTCGTTTAGAGTGTAATGCCTTATAGCCAAAGTCTGGATTACACTACATTGGTGTGACCTACTCTATCGGAGATGGATTGAGCGAGTGTTTTGTAAACACTTACAGGATTTATAGTACCAGTCATCATTCCCTATCCTCGTACCTATCATTCGGGAGGCCCATATTCCCTATGGCTGTCATTGGGAGGATACCTATCCTCGTGCCTATCACTGGGAGGATTATAGTCTTTGTGCCATCATCAAAAATACTATGCATACTGCAACAGATATCCTATATGTACCTCTATACTTTCCAACATTTGAAGATGAAGATTGAAGGGAACCAAGTGAAAGCTCATGTATTAGACTCTCCCCTTTGGCTTACAACTGGATGGTTACTGAGGATTCATAGTCCATAAACATATACATGAAAGTTCCCTAGTCAATCCACTTATCTAGCCAATCTCCATCTCCTTCCACCTCACCAAAGAAAGACTTAGGCTCTCTACCACAAACCCTTTCAGGTCATATTAGGGTGCAACATTAGAACTTGAATCCTCAAATAGCAGGTTAAGGAAATAGAAAGGTATATTTCAGTAGTTGAATTTTGCACATCATCCTAAGTATTGTATTGCCATTATGGGTCATGGATGATGTAGTATTGATACATGTATATGAGATGTTATGATGTTATATTGCTTTACTACTTTGATGCATCTCCTTCATAGATGAGACATATCTATTTGCCACCTGTGGGGCTTCTTGTACCACACACTGTATGGGTACATGAAGATACTTTGTCACTATTCAATTCTGCGATTTCCCCAAGTTCTACATCATTTTTGAGACAAATGGTCAAGGCTATGCTTAGATTATCATATGATATACCACGATATGTGCTATTATTCAGATGCCAGTTCTTTTGATGTGCTTTCAGTTATGCAGTTATGTGCCATATCTTTCTATTTCAGCACTATATGTAATGCCATACTTTATGATGTGATGATGCCATATGATATATGCTACATTCAGAGTTCATGCTTCAGTCAAATGTGTTGTTCCAGTTCATGCTCAGATATGCTTTATATATTGCTCATGATAGCTTCTAGTGTTGGTTGATGGTGAGTGTGTACTTGATGCACTTCAAGGCGACATAGACTTTCTAATTCATGATGCTTATTAGTCTTCCTTATAAATACTACACCTACCTGAGTGTTTCCTTAAATGTCAAAACCACCCTTCCTTGGTCCCCCCACATTTTTTGATCCTGTTATACATCCATCTCCGTTTATATATCATCCATATCCATCTCTCGGTTACCCATTGGTTAAGGCTTGCTTGTTGTCCGACAAAGTGTGACCTTACTTATTCCTAGTTGTACTTTATTAAGTGCTAAATGCCTTAGCCAAAGTACTGGACCTCACTACACTGGTGAGGCCAACTCTAACAAAGAGTAGGTTGATGCAAGTGTTTTTTCAACAATCACATGAGTGGAATCAACCATCATTCCTTAGAATCCTTGTGCTGCACACTGGAAAGATTCTGCTTGCCCTTAATCTAAGATATATATATATATATATATCTAGAAAATATTATATCTATATATATATATATATATATATATTTATATATTAAATATATATATATAAAATAGAGATAAATATAGTATATAAAAAGGACTAGTGCAAAGAGAAAGGATTCTTACTTTGCATGAAAAAGAAAAACTGAAAAAAGAGAAAAGAAAAAGAGTATTCTAAAAATGATATATTATATAAAGGTGCGAAGCCACTTGTCCCTTTGGGGGGCAAGGGAATGGAAAGAAAAAGGCGCAGTGGTAGACTCATATCTATGCTCCCCCTTTGGCTTACAATTGGATGACATGCTACTATACATCAGTCACTAGAGCAACCTGCAAGTCCTTTAATCAATCTGCCTTTATGAAACCAAATCCATTTCATTCCACCTCACCCAAAGAAGACCTTGACTTAGACATTTATGAAAACATTGAACCTTTAGGTGTCCCTATGAGGGGTGATGATTGGCCTCGTTTGAAGAGGTATCCTCCTGAGGATGTGATGTGGTGAGGTGATTATCCTACTCCTTCAAAGTGTTTGGATTATACTATGAATCAGAGCATACAGACACTCTTCAGGAGGTATAGACATCCAGAGTTATTACACCCCATGGTCGAATTACTCTTATAGAGGTGGATTAGACCTACTCATTTGCCTACTCCTAGGATATGAACACTGCTTACATCCAGAGGTGAGTGATAGCCTGGCCCGTACTATGGCCACACATAAACCGACAGTTAATATAGATGAGGTCTAAGTGGAGATTACAAATATCTGTTGAGCATGTTTATAGGAGTTGGACACATGTCATTATAGAGTACCAGGATGAGGTAAGGTTCGCTAGAATACGCGAGTTGGTTGCCAGACAACACATAATAGGGGCACAGAGATCTGGTGTCTGTGACACAGGTAGAGCTAGACCTACTAAGGTTATAGGTGAGGGAGTGGCATAGGTCGAGGTTACAGGTATGCGGGAGGAAGGTGTTTAGGGGCCTATCGAGAAGGGGATAGATCTAGGGTTAGATATTTGTGATATTGAGGCTGTTAGGAGCTTCCGCTTGAGGTTTTTATTGAGACAGTATTTGCTATGATCTTAGAGGGTAGGGTACGGTTATAGACATTTTTGGGCACTGCAACCCCAATCATAAATGTAATGTCCATAAACTAAGGGCTCATAAGTCCCTAAAAGTGTTGCTTCACTACCTAAAGGAACAAGGTCAGCTGAGTACATCATCTCCCAGAAGTTCTCCACTAAAACCTGCTCAGAAATGGTAAAAAATGGACCATACTGAATACCCACTGTGGAGGGTGCGATGCATATCACCTTCCCAGTGTAAAGGGTGCGATGCATACTGGATGGCCCCTCTATAGGGTGCAATGGGCAAGAATGGACAAATGGTAGAGACAGTTTGCGAGGTGGAAGATCATAGAATCTTCTAGAAGCTTCCCCTCCGACACTTGCCTCTCTGTTTTTGACCAGGGATGAGTAAGAGATCATCAGTTTCCAAGTGGAATCAAGAACTATTTGAGAGAGGACACTAATCAAAACCCAAAAAGATGACTCACCCCCCTACAATCATCTATATATGGATCCCTCATCATAGAGATCCAGAGGCTGGAATCTTGTATCTTATAGAGAGGTGATGTTGGTTTTCTGGTGTAACTTCATAGTGTTGGGTGGTCTAAGCTTTAATTGAGGTGAAGAAGGGCTTTCTTGCTGGAGGATGATGTTGGGTTAGAACTATTGGTTGTAGTCCTCTTGCTATTCTTGATATTAATAAAGCTATTCAACTTTTCCTCCATATTCTTGTATGTTTGATTGTATATGCATTTGTGTGGTTAATCATATCTGGTCCTGTGTTATTTATTAATATAGATCTCTGTTCTTCGATAGTAGTATACTACTTTGATTCCACAGGTGCTCTTTGAAGATGGGCAGAAGAAGAAGAAGCGGCAAAGATCTATCAGGAAGGACAGGAATCAAGTAAGGAACTAAGCGCAAGACTAAGGTTGGTGTCCTTTGTTCCACCCTTATCTATTTTCATAAAGGAAAACGAAAGTAGTCTTTACTTGTTTGTTTCTAAGATATCTACCGGTCTTAGTGGGAATAGCAGCTCCAAGTGGACAATATTCTCGGTAACAAAATAGCAACCATACTGGGGTGCGAATAGATTGTTTGTTAGTCTATCTTTGTTTGTTTTATAAACTTACAGATGGAGCTTGAAGTTAAGCCATCTAGCCTTTGAACTGCATTCGTTATACAAATGCAAAGTAGACCAATGATGCTTCAGTCTATCTTCGGGTTTTGTTTATAAATTGAACAATCGATCTGCAAATGTTCTAATTGCCCTAAGTGGTGGCTCTAGTAACCTCATATCAACACCTGTTATTTACATTTACTGAACATCACTTACTTGGCCTAAATCCCTGAACTGAACTGTAAATTGTGAGCAAAGACTGGTTAAAAGTCTCGCACTCGTACCATCGCACCCTCCCTTCAAGGCAATCCATATGCATCGCACTTCCCGTGTGCAGTAGGTGAGATGCATACTGGTTTCCCTGTGTGACAGGTGTGATGGTCAAGGAAGGTTAATTTCACCTTCAGACTTTGGATTTTCTTCACTCTTTTCAACTCTATTCAGGAGTTTTGCTGTCTGTGGTTAGTATATCTCTGTGAAAATCCCCTTCTCTTCCATCATTCCACCTCTATTGTGCAAAGAACTGTAAGTGTTTTTATGTATTATGCACCATTTTCAGTTCTCTTTTGCAAAGAAGTAGCATAGTTGAACTGTCGTTTCTTAATCTGAAAGTGTTGTAAGTGTCATTTTCAGCCATACAAGAGAATACCATTGTTCTTGATAGTCTATTTTACTATTACTATTATATATGATTTGAATTAGTAGTTTTTAAAGTGTCGAAATATAGTTTTCATTTCGAAATCGCAAAGTGTCACCCTTATCTTCACTTCATTTTGAAAAGAAATGTGTTAAGTATTGTCGCTTTGAAAATAATTCAGATTTGCTCTTAGCTTTCTTATCGTCATTTACACATTAAGAAGGCTGAAAACAAATACGTGCATGTTCATTTGCATTTAGACTGCTTGGTTTGATTTAGGACAATGGATTTAGTGTGTGCTCTGTGCTCTTTGTTGAAAGACTCTCAATTTTCTTTCCTTAGTAGATAGGATTTTCATTGCCAAAAGAAGATTAAATAGTTGTTTATCATCTTAGACTGCATTTTAAGAATTGTAGACACATCATGTGGTGAACCTGAAAGGCAAATTTTTAAACAAGATCAACTATAAAATAAATTTAATGAATCTAAAAATGCTTTGGAACCTAACACACAACATCTAGAAGCCTAGGCTAGAGACGTGTTCCGGCATCGTAAAACCTGGTAACTGTTGTTTTCATTGTTGGTTGGGTGATTCCTCCACTCTGAGACGACAAGTGATAGTAAAGAATTGTGCTCCCATGTACCGTCGAGTATATATTAGGAGACCACAACAGGATATATCCTTTATCCTTAGGAAGCCGTGTCTGCTGCCCTATCGATCGCAATGCACTGAACACAACATTTGGAAAGATTGACTGTCATACCGTAAAAAGTATTCTGCAGTTTTACGATTGGTTTGGTAATCCCATCTACCTAGATTTCCAGAGAAGTCTCTTTCATTCCTTTTCAGACTCCTTAAAAGAAAAGGTCCATCTGAGCACTTGTCACTTTAGGCTCATTAAAACTCGAAGGCGACTAGAGTCATCTTTTGTTTTTTTCGACTCTTTAAAATTGATAAAACAAGTTATGTCAAATTTATAAGAAGAGCTTCGGTGTAAATCACATGTAGAAAGACCTTTGTCGACGCGTTTCGAACCAACTAGTGTGGTTCATCGTCAGGACAAGTTGAAGAAACAGATCTAGCTTAGCATGTTAAATACTCTGAGCAGAGACTCCAATGGCTAACCTTGAATAACGGCTAATTTTGACTATAGGACCTAGGTCAAATTTATATGTTAATTTAATATTATATTATTTTAATATTTATAATTAATATATTATTCTATTTATGGGAAACAGTAAAAATAGGTAAAAATAAATAAATAAGGGAATAGTACCCAAAGGCAAATTATTTATTTATTCAAAGTTGAGATAATAACATTAGGTTATTTAATATAAAATAATTTTACTGGTTATTAACCTTATTATTATTTACTGTTTTCTTTTTTTGGAAATAGTGTAAATAAGGTAAATAAATAAACTAAACTAATGGTAAGTTTTAAAATATTAATTTAATTGGATACAATATTACTAAATTTTATATATATGTATATAATTTAATAACATAATAATGTTGGGTTATTAGGATGAAAATAATTAAATAATTTTAATGTTACGGTCATAGCGGAATATATTTATTTATTAAATTGTTACCTAAGTATATATATACCTA
>APFE030590710.1:167837-205643 GCA_000404065.3 Pinus taeda
CTTGGAGGAAATCCTAGTCCTTTCTCCTCTTGGGGAGATGTTGGTGCACCCCATATGGCCACATTGTCACTTCCAGGGTTGATGATTGGTTTGCCCTCATGGCTCTTCTCTACCTCTGTCACTTAGAATTCCGTAATTCCTGAATAGTCAAATCAGCAACTAGATGATACTAGAGTTACCCCCCAACCTTCTACTTTGTCTATTTCTCCCTCCCCTCCTTCCTCTTTGCTTGATGAAGTTGGTAAAGGTAAAGATCAAGTAACTAAGAAGAAGAAGCGGAAATAGAAAAAATAAAAGAAGGAGGAAGAACCAAAAGCGAAAGGGGGCAACCATGCGTCGTCTAGCGAAAATCCTCACATCACACCATCTAAACCTAAATCTCCATGTGTCATTTGCAAAGGAGACCACTATCATCAAGATTGTTCTTGCATCCCTCGGATCTTAAGGGACTGGTCTCCTCGTTTGCACAATCCGGTGTCATCAACCTCTGATGATCACGTTGAAAGCACACCATCAACCAGTGAAAGCGAAGTATCTGGACAGAAAAGGAATTGCAAATTTCCTTGTAAATTGTGTGAAGGTGATCACGCCGTCCACTTTTGTCCCTTCCTAGACAAAGCTAAAAGAGGTTTGGATGACTGTCATGCTTCACCGCTGCAACTCCCTCCTGGATACAAGAAACTCTTGCCGAGTCCACCACTGGTTGAAAATCCAGCTGGCACGCCATTGTGGTCGGTCGAAATGTCTGTCATTGAAAATGAACCTTCTGAATCCATACCAGACGGAAGTCAAAAGGTCGAGGTGGCAGTTGACCTGGTCTTGCCTTCAGAAGGTTCATCTTCGAATGATACTGTCACTGAAGAGAAAGAGAACGACACCGTTCAAATTCTTTTCGTAAACACAGATTCCAATGAGCTTGGGGGTAGTCTACCCATTCCTTTACCGTAAGAAGGAATTTCATCAGAGTTGTATTTGACCGTCTATTCGGTCCCACCTCCAAGCAACCTAGTCGTTTCCTTAGATTGGAATCTACTAGGTAGACCCCATTTACCAGCTACTGTACTATTCTGAATCATTGTAGAAGCTTATAGAATGGTCATGGCTGGTACCATCATAAATGAAGGGGCTTCTATGAGTATCCTTTCCTCAACTGCTTGGAAAGTGCTTGGTTCACCATCGCTTTTGCCTAAAATGAGAAATCTGATAGGCTTTGACAAAGGAGCGAGTCGAACGTTAGGGATCCTTCCCAATGTGCCCATTACTTTGAGAAGGAAAACCATTCACATGAACATGATGGTAGTCCAAGGACCCCTGGATTATAATCTACTCCTTGGGCATGACTATATTTATTGCATGGGAGCCATTGTCTCCTCACTCTTTACAGTAATGTGTTTTCTGCATGAAGGCAGAATGGTCAAGCTCGTAGACCCACTGTCATTCCCTGGTTCACACATAGCAAATAGTCAAATTCCATCCCTAAATGGTCTTTTCATGCAAGGAATGTCTCATCGATCTCTAGTCTGTCCACTTGATGAGCGCGAGTGATTCGGGAGAATATGACTGAAACCCAGGGGGCATGCACCCTGGTCTGTTTCGGCAGGAAAACCTTGGGTATAGAGTAGGTTTCCACGGAGGATATATGACTATTTTGACACACCCATCCTTTTAGGAAAATGGGATTAGACTGGAAAAATATTCCCTCGTCAAAGTTATGTGAGTGGAGGCGACTGCACCACTCACCTTTGTCTATTTTCGGTAGACATCGCCAAGGAAGCATTTTTTCTGCGATGCAGATGGAGAGCTTTCATATGGTAACCTGGGAATTTTTCACTATACGTGCGGGCATGCAAACCTTTTTGCATGCAAGCGAAGAGCGATCATTTATTTTTTAAATTTGTAGGTCCTCTAACCCTTTAAACTCGTAAGGTTGGTCATTTCCTAGCTTGCATAAAGAAAGGATCTGGGGCAAAGCTTTAAAAGGTGCAAGCCCCATAAAAAATGGAATCTTAGATGAGATATCCTTATTATATGACTGGCATGAGAAGTTTTAACATGGAATTCAAGCTCGTTAAAAAATAAACATAAGCAATGAGCAAATGTTTCCCCCAGAGTTTAAGCTCATTAAAAAATGAACCAATTTTCCGGTAAATAACCATTGTGAATGCATTATCATCAACTTTTGAGCCTTGGTCGTGTTCTCATCATCACCTCCACTCTGTTTTTTAGCTGATTATTCACCTCCATTTGATTGTTTACCCTTTTGAGGAACATCTACGAAGAGTGATTCTATTAGCCAACCTTGTGACATTGTCGTGATTGGAAAATTCCAAACCTTACCTGGAATCAGCTGCTACCCGAAATCATCACTCGTTCCTCGAAAAACGGGTCTCCTTTAAGCTCTTTTCAACTAAATCATAAAATATGAAAAGATTGTCAAGCGATTAGCCTCTCCGGCTCATTAAAGTCATCGGAAGTTCTATCCCTCCTCTAGATTTTAATCTTTTTGGACTTGAGGGATTATTACACAAAAAGATTGAGCGCTTGTCTTGTTCGGCTCGTTAAAATTACCGAGCATTCATCCCTTTCGTATTATTTTACGCTTTTTCAGACTTAAGGGATTATATGATGAAAAAGAATCTTTAGAGTTTCCTTTCCATCCCTTTCGGACTCTCTAAAATTGAAAAGGACCGAGTTATCTTTGTCGTTAAACTCATTAAAACCGGATAGCGACAAACTCGTCCAAATGGATGAGAATGAGTTTCACTATCGCTAGGCTCGTCAAAATATAGTGACAGGTTCGCTCGAAGGGTGAATTATAGAACAAGCATATGTTATCCTCCTCAAGCTTGAAAAAAATAAAGAGGTACTAGTCAGTAATGACTGGGAAAAATTGGGAAGAAAACTTGAAAAAACTTTATTGGTAGCAAGTCGCTCTTGAACATGACACTTTCTCTCCGCATCCGATTCGGGTTGGGTTGTTCTGTTCACTGGTCATATCACCATTGGTCTATCACACCATCCATATTTGGGGTTAACGCTACCAATCCATCATCAATGTCACCGATATGCTCAAGAGAAGTTATTTAGAGAATTTACCTGTGTCTCGCCCGCTGCAATACATTCACGCTCCATTCTTTCATGACTGCCACCCTGAACCCTGTATCATCAGATCGTTTTCACCTCCAAAAGAATTTGCTTCGTTCCGTGTCATAGATGTGGGATTGATTAAGGCCCTCCTATGATGGGTCACTTCTTGTCGACATCAACTCATTATCCAAGAAGTCGACCTAGGAACAACCCTTTCAGTACTTTGAAGCTTGCATGCCTTAATGGCAAGTTTCTCACTTTCGGCGACATGTTTACATTAATGGCTTTCGACCGAGAGATTTTGCGTGGTGTTCGATGCCAAGTCCTTTTTCAAACCATGCGAATTGTACTGTAGTACCTTGAGGGTCATTATCATTATTGGTGATTCCTCTCGCGCCTGTTAACAACTTACATCATCGGCTGGTAATCAGGTGATGTCTTTCCATGTTCGACTCCAGAACATTTTTCACATGGATCGACTTGTACTCTGAGTGAAGATTGAATGAGTTTTGAAGAACCTGGATCTAGTTTCATCCATCCGGGCTACGATATATTCAGGAATATAAAGACATCAAATGTACATCATTGCCAAACAGATGATTATCCAAATCAAAGGATGATGAGTCTGAATCATCAGTCTGCTACACAGATGATTGTCTGTCCTATGTACATGAAAATGAATTTATAAAGCTAAGCATGGGAATGCTCGCCTCAGCTAGATCATGAAAAATATTATGAAGTAATGTATTGTATTGTATCTTATTATAGGTCGCTTCCCAGCTTGAAAAACTTCAGATCCTCATGATAAAGCATTTCACCTGACATCAAAAGATTAACGACCTCATGCTTTAGGGGGCAACTGTTATAGACATTTTTAGGCACTGCAACCCCAATCATAAATGTAATGTCCATAAAATAAGGGCTCCTAAGTCCCTAAAGTGTTGCTTCACTACCTAAAGGAACAAGGTCAGCTGATTACATCATCTCCCAGAAGTTCTCCACTAAAAACTACTCAGAAATGGTAAAAAATGGACCATACTGAATACCCAGTGTGGAGGGTGCGATGCATATCACCTTCCTAGTGTAAAGGGTGCGATGCATACTGTATGGCCCCTCTGTAGGGTGCAATGGGCGAGAATGGACAAATGGCAAAGATAGTTTGCGAGGTGGAAGATCATAGAATCTTCCAGAAGTTTCCCCTCTGACACTTGCATCTCTGTTTTCGACCAGGGATGAGTAAGAGATCATCAGTCTCCAAGTGGAATCAAGAACTATTAGAGAGAGGACACTAATAAAAACCCTAGAAGATGACTCACCCCCCTACAATCATCTATATATGGATCCCTCATCACAGAGATCCAGAGGTTGGAGTCTTGTATCTTGTAGAGAAGTGCTGTTGGTTTTTTGGTGTAACTTCATAGTGTTGGGTGGTCTAAGCTTTACTTAAGGTGAAGAAGGGATTTCTTGCTGGAGGATGATGCTGGGTCAGAACTATTGGTTGTAATCCTCTTGCTATTCTTGATATTAATAAAGCTATTCAAGTTTTCCTCCATATTCTTGTATGTTTGATTGTATATGCATTTGTTTGGTTTATACATATCTAGTCCTATGTTA
Organism: Pinus taeda; assembly: GCA_000404065.3. Lineage (NCBI taxonomy): Eukaryota > Viridiplantae > Streptophyta > Pinopsida > Pinales > Pinaceae > Pinus > Pinus taeda. The sequence continues at coordinate 172,539 of APFE030590710.1, forward strand.
TTTATGAATATAGATGTATGTTCTTTGATAGTAGTATGCTACTTTGATTCCATAGGTGCCCTTTGAAACTAGGCAGAAGAAGAAGAAGCGGCAAATATCTATCAGGAAGGAGAGGAATCAAGTAAGGAACCAAGTGCAAGACTAAGGTTGGTGTCCTTTGTTCCACTCTTATCTATTTTCATAAAGGAAAAAGAAAGTAGTCTTTACTTGTTTGTTTCTAAGATAGCTACCAGTCTTAGTGGGAATAGTAACTCCGAGTGGACACTATTCCTGGTAACAGGTATCTAGATAGGATGCATATAGATTACTTATATGAGCTGACCTAGAGCATAGAGAGACCAATCCCTACACTTCTTGTGGATGGCGTACATTGAGGGATGGTATGCAGGCGCAAATGGATACACAGAGGGACTTATATGAGCCTATACTGAGGCAAGCACAAGCTGGTCAGGGTCCTAGTACATCCATTTTGATAGCTAGATATCCTTTCAAGATGCAGACAAGCGACTTCGTTCGGGGATTGGGGTGGGTGGGTAAATAGTCATTTTGATGTTCTCAGTCACCGACATTTTCTTGTGATCTATGCTACTTTCGATGAGAAACTGAACAAATTGGATTGGGTGGGAGGTATACAAAAATTTCTAAGGTATCACCTGGTCTCACCGGTGCAATTTGTCTTTCCATCCATGGATGCATAGTATACACCTACTTGTTGTGAATAAGATCTATAATTCTTTCTTCGTGACGCGCAGGTCTAAGCAAGAGTGAGACACATTTCACAGCAGTCTGTATCGTTTATGCATTCATTAGGTTGGTTATAACATAATTGCATATGACTTATGGAGGGGATCTAGTAATTCGTTTATAATACGATACATGTTTTGATTGTTGGTGGTCAATGGATGTGTGTTTGACTACATGAAAGCTTTCAAAAGTGTAAGATGTGGATTATTACTAGTCGATTGAGCAAGCAAAGCATTATTTCTTTTTAGTGAATGCATACAGGCAACTGCTGTAATTACTCATACTGCTATTAGTAGTAGGGTTTACCACCTTTTTAGATTCTCTATCCTGACAACTAAACCTTCCTATGTTTTTTCAATATCAATGGTCGTCAATATCAATCACTCTTTCTTTCTTATTAAAAGTTCAACGATGGAGCGGGGTTCAGCAATTAGTGCATGCAGATATTCTAGCTGTTTCAACCAAGTTTCTCATAACCTATTACTCAACCTCCTAAAAGAACACATCAAGGATCCTCTCCAGTTATACCTCACCCGAAACTTCTATTTTGATCTTAACGATCAACCTATTTATCTATGAGAATGAGACACATTTTTCTCTCTGATCGATAGAGTAACCAACATGTCATGTAGATGAACTAGAGGGAGCAGTAGAGCAGTGCCCACCATAGGCTTTGTATTCTCACCCAAAAGCTAGCTTCAATCCCTTCCTACCAAATAAAAACTCAGCAGGCTTTGGCTATCCCAGGTATTGACCCAAATGTCAGTAGATGGATGCTTTGGCTCTCTAACTTTTAAGTATGCTCTAGGTAATGGAACTAAAATAACAACTGCTTATAGGTCATCAAGCTCAACATGATGATGGTAATCAACAGCTTCATCAACCATTGGATCTAGATCTACTCTATCAACAACTTAGCTAAGAGACTCCCTATGATGCTGCTACTGGTGCTACTACTCCTGAACCTGGACCACCTGTAACTCCTGCTACTGATCTTTAGTCAAATCCATGAAGGGTGTCAAAACCCATCTTTTGCTAATTACAACTTGAGGACCGGAGGGGCTCAACCATAAGGGAGAGGAATTTCAGCTTGTTGGTCACAGTACCTAAACGATACCAAATTGGGGTTGATACCTTAGGTGGGATAGCCATTTGACTAGCATCCATATCACCTTCATACCACATTCATAGGCCATCATCTTATATAAAATATTTTGATATCCCGTCAGAATCACTACTAGCTAGCATCTCATATTTATCTAGAATGGATACAAGAATCACATACGATTTGACATTGCATCATATTAGAAGCACGAGACCTAATTGACCAAAGAATGATGAGAAGCCCAAAACCTGGCCATCTTTTTTCTTGCAAGGAATCTTGTATCATGATAACATTACGATATTATCTCTATCATGATCAACCCGAATTAGGTACTTGTCACAAGATGGCCCCCATCCCTCAGCCTAGGGGGGGCCCCTCATGGAGGGGGGAGGGCCCCTATGGGGGTATCATGTGGCTCCAATTTTGGGGGGCCTTTAAGCATTGGCGATGCTATTTGTACTAACTCCTTCTCTCGGGTACCTCATGTGAGGTGTGGTCCTTATCCTCTCAGCCAAATGCGCCTTTGATAAAGAAAATATTGTAGGGGAATCATAAGTTATCCCCCCGAGTTCAATAAAATGAAATTTCAAATAGCGAACTCACTTTATTTCATAATTCCTACCCTCCATCTTTGGCATGGGCACCTTAATCCAAAAGTCAAGGGTAATTCACATTAAGGTCTTGGTTTACAAAAATGTAAGGTTATAGGAGTTTAGTCTTTCCTAACCCTTCTAAATGTGATAATTCACAACCTATCTCATTTTGCAAATAGTTTTCGCTTCATGATAAGATCCCCTTATGAAGCACCACCTACCAGGTTGGGGGCAGGAGGGAAGTAGCTAGTGCATTAGGCATGGTATATTTGAACCAATTATGACCACATTTATGCTCTTTGAAAATGAGATTTTGTTCTCTCTTTTGATCTCTTACCCCAACAAAACCTTGAAATTGATGTCTCATTTACTGAGGAATGGAATTGAACATACTTGAAAATAGGGGACTGCTAGGGGAATTGGATTTATGCTTGCTCACTTATAGTTCGTCACTTGCTTCGAGAGTGACCAGCTGGGAGAAGAGTCAGGTGGGATAAGGGGGATTTCTTTTTATAACTAGTGGGTTGATGAGGACTTTTTCTCGCTTTCTTGCTAGATTGATTGCGAGCTTGTGGTGGAGAATGGAGGCGAACACAAACATGCGGGAAACCATTAGATTGATGCTCTCTGGAAATAATCTTTTTCTTCTCAATTTTGATACAAACACCTGACTTAACCTTTCAAGTGACATTTTCTTTATATTGAATTAGGAATGCCATTTCGCTACTTTAACACAGCCTGGTGGGATGCCCCCCTAGGGCTAGGGGCCCTTTAGGGAGGGGTTACTGGGTAAGGCCCTGGAGGATGTCTTTAGCCAATGTTCTCTAGCCTAGCCCTCGCCTTGTGTTCTCAAGCTTGTGGTTGTTCTTCAGCTCTGTGTTGTTTCCCAAGGCTAGCCAGGGAGTAAATATATATTGGGCCAAGAACGACCTGATTAGATAGAATGACCTGGGAATGTGGATGGTTATAGAGCTTAGGCATATGGGTAGATAGCTTGGTGGTAGAGCATGAGTGTGTTTGCTGAGTAGATCCCCTAGCTAGTTATTCCATCCTTGAGCTGGAGCTTTTGTGTTGATGGATTGGTTACTAATCTAATGTGCTAAGCGACTCCGCTAATCACATCCCTAGGTCTGTTTGGAGTAAGTAATTAATATCTAAATGGGAAAGTAGCAAGAATAGAAGTAGGTAGGTGGGATTGGGCTTAAGGGGAACACAGGGGAACAAAATAGATCTTGTTATCATGTCAACTTGGCTAAATCAAAATCTATCTCATCTGGTGTCAACAGGGTTAACATACCCGAAATAATGTATGTTAACAACTTGTCTCAATCTCTTCTCGTGTCAACTTGAACTCAATCACTATCTCTTCTGGCACAAACTTGGGTAACATCGATATGTTCATAAGGTAACAGCTTGTTTCAATCCCTTCTGGTGGTAACGATGGGTCCTTTTTTCTCTTTCGTTCAGTTCATCGACTAGCGAGCAAGCATACAGGTGCATAACCTAAAAGAAAATGATGCTCATCATGCCAAACATAGAGAAACACTTAGAAAAGGTGCGAAACCGCTAGAGGAGAAAAAGGGGGGGGCTCTCGGAAGAGCAAGTGATGACTCCATTCCTCAAGCAAGGCATGTTTTAGTCAAAAGAAAATTCATTTTCATGCTTAACATCATCTTATAATGAGCTAGTCATAATCAGTGATACTTAATATATGGAAACTAGTACAACTTAGCTTAAACGATTAGAAATCACCAGCGATTCCCTATATGATGAGTTTCAACACCATTGTAGCTTCAAGCTTATACAAGCCAATACCTTAAGCTAAGTACAAGCAAGGGTAATGCAAGTAATCATGCTTAGTTTATACAACACAGTAACCAATATGAATATGCTTATAAGTAACATATGAATACAACAATACTCAGTACAGCTTGTATCGTCACAGTATTTGACATAATATATGATACGTAATAGATACTCATTACACATGCAGTATAAAAGTAATGTTTACACGTGATAGCTAGTTGGTGCTAAAGACTACTACTAATATGATGCTTACTTCACCATTATTCAAGCTTATTGAGTAATATGACCCTACTTATCCTTATATCATGTTCTATTAGTCATCTGTGATCTAGTAGTCGGATTACCCTTATAGATCAACTACCATTACTTGACTTCCATCTTGTACATCATGTACGAGCTCTATAGGGGTACTAACCAGGATAAAAGCTGATATCACTCTTATGAATAAGGGGCTTCATTAGAACTACAAGTATGATTGTGTTTGTTCTATCTCTCTACTTAGTACATGATAACACTAAGGATACTAGTATGATTACATATACATGAATGTTGGTATAAGGTGAGTAGAGCCTATTGCACCCGTATTGATATCGAAGCAATGATCATAAGTATAACCATAATGGAACAAGCTCTTGATAGTGTAATTATGATAAGAGCTAATGAAGTTGGATTATTTCAGTGTTTCCCTAAGCTTCGAGTATGGTGATGTTATGGTATTTACATATTATACATTACTTCACTCTAATAGTGTCAAGTATCAAAGCTAGCTTAACTACAAGCCTATATGACTCTAGTTATTCCCGTAATTACACCTATTGATGAATCCAAGATGGGCAACGTGATTACTAAGCTTCATTACTTCAATTCCTATAGTTATGATGGATACATCAACAGTACTGGTAAATGGATGACCTGTTGCTTTTGTATTAGATATGCAGATAAGGTTTCTTAACAAGAGCCATGTAAGCATATCGATATAACTATTATACAAGATCAGGTTGAAGGTATTAAGCACTAGTATAACCATTATGACCTATTTCACTCTATTCACTATGGATAAGCTTATCCCACCTATTTGATTAGTATAGACTCTAGTTACAGTGTAAACATGGAGCTTGTTCTACTCTATTCGATTACTATGAAAGGGCATATAAGCTCTTACATCAGTATTCATATTATAGTGATATAATAGGATAGCAATATGGGATTACTTCTATCTATTGGTTAGAGTGATGCTAAGCTGGATAGTACTGTTATAATATTTCGTAATCAATCTTCATATCTTTGTAATCTAAGTGGAATAAAATCTTCTTGTTTATGGATCTGCTTAACTACAGTGTAAATAACAACCATAATAAGTGTAATATTACTAAGAGCTCAGCTTGTAACATGTTATACTTGCTTCACTATGGTGAAACAACTTATCTAATAGAAACAACAAAGTGTTCTACATGTAAGAGATTAAGCTAGTATCATCTCCATTGAATGGGAATAGCTATATGTATCATGTACAGATCAAGTACAACTGCAATTACTTACTAGTAATTCATAACCAGCTATATTCCACATGTATAGATTATTACAATATACTAGGCTAATACTGGTCAAGAGCTCTAACAAAGAGTATGACCATTAGTTACTAGTAATCCGTAATCATTATACCATATTAGATTATATCTATTAGCTTCCATATATTATAGCTATACTGGTAACACATCATATCAAAGCTTCTACATAGTACTATCATGTTACTAGTAATACTTACACCAAATAAGGTAAGTGCTTGTTATTATGGAATAACCTTGTAGCTTACTAAATATTCGAGCTTATACAGTGATTACAATGGTGATAGTACATCTTACACTAGTATTGAACATGCCGAGTGAGCTTAATACTAAGATTATCTAAGCTTAAGCTGTAATTTGATAGAGGTTGGTTCCATATCATTGAACATACAGATTCTCCCTATTTCGCTAAGCAATGATTCAACCCTGTAACCTGAAAGCTCATGTGAACAAAGAGACCAATAATTCCTACTACTTAAGCTATGATATCCACTTTCATCTATGGGAATAGTTCTAATCTATCACATGATTTTATTAGCTTACGAGTGGTGTTAAAGACCAGTATAAGGAGAAGCTCGTAATCATACTTCACATGTTATGCTTATACTTGTTGTGATTAGCTAATTCCATTTCCAGGTTTAAGCTAGTATCCATATTCACCACTTTAGCTGGGTAAACTTCATATCTATTACTCATCATATTCAAGATGATACCCCATACTATTACTAAGATAACTCTAATTCCCATTACTTTATAGGATAGAAGCTGATTCGAAATGAGCTTACAAGCTAGCTAGTAATGATCAAATAGAGTTGATTGTAATTACGATACTAGTTATAGAGCTCATTAAGCTTGGTTCGACATGAGTATAAACCTAATCAACTAGGATGTTTATAGGAATAAAGCTTCACGAACTATGAATAATATCATGTCGATCAAGCATGGTACTCTTATCAATGCATCTATTATGGGAATGATGTACCCCTTATTTCAGTTGTTTTATTACTGTGAACCAATCTGATCAGTGATGCTTACTCTGCTTACCTATGGGCTTCTACATATACGTTAGTACTATTACTCTAAGTGTTTGAGTTTGTATAATGGTGAGATCTAATTCCATTGCTCATTGATATCATAGTATGTATTCACTTGTACTTATGTTCAGCTTTATGAGGTTGTTAAGAGATCATCAGTAAGATCTAAGGAACAAGTAGTAATCTCCAATTCAAGTGTATTCAATAATGGTGATTAGTTCTCTTATCAATAACAAGTAAGAAATATGAAACCTTTAGCGTATGTATCACTCTTTGGTTACCATTGTGTTTCCACTAAGATTACATAAGAGAAACTAGCCTTGTTTGGTTGGCATAGGAATCTTCATTGATTATGAAGATTACATATACCTCCAAGATCAACTTCATGACTAATTATTCCCATTGCTTGTAAACTAGTGGTAAGATATGGTAATAACTATGAATAGTCACAAGATCATAGCTTACTTAGATCAATAAGATAGAATAGTGACTCTTCTAAGCTAATATGATGTGACTCTTCTATTTACCTGAATACATGGAATCTGCTGTATATTCACAGGCTAATGATTAGGTAAAGAACATATGATTAATAGAACTGGTATGAGCATTGCAACCTATTCTGGTATTGTGACTCTTATCTGAGCTAGTGATACTCGTGTAATCGTCATTATGGAATTAGTGCTAATCTAAGACCTATTGAACCTTATAACGTATATAGTAGAGTATAATCATTATGCAATATACGTAATAGATTTGATCACGTACTATGTAACAAGAGCAGAGAAAGTAGAATGATTACGATATGTGACATGTCTAGTTTGTACATGTAATAGGTAACATAGAGCATGTCAAGTAGAATGTAAGGTGTAATAACAGTAATGAAGTTTATACTAATATCAAAGCTATAATGATAACACAATACAAACCCTATAGGTACTAGTCATTCCATCACAAGCTCATAACCTCTCTAAGATTAGTAACACTATTGAAAGCTGTATATATCACTAATCATTACACTACTAATGGTAGAAGTAAGCTTATTAGTCTAACTTTTTTTTGTATAAGCTTAGTAACATATAAGAACCATGGTTATATAACACTCATCAACCTATAATAGCTTCCTATTCATGACAGGTTATACGTTCAGTCACTAGTTACTAGTTAGAATGATTACCATTGATTCCAGATTGCTTGAACACTATTACACTACTGGTATTGCAGAATAACGCAAATAGCTTCACTAGTGATATCCCAGTATTAGTACCATTGTGATAAGAAAGAGTCACATCATTGATTACAAAATGTATGATTGTTATAAGCTATCTGCTTAGGTGTTGTATCATAACCAGCCTGTATCATCTGTATTAGCGTAGTTTCCATAATAGCTTGTACCAAGCTTATCTCAATACTAAGTGATGACTCTTAATATGTATGAGCTTGTTTCCAATGAGTACACCATAATAGGAACCAAGAGATTATCTCTATCGATACGATATGTGCTGGTGTCCATTATGGATATACAAGTGTACATACAATATAGTGAATAGGTTAGAGTGCCATATCTAAGTGGTATAGGTGATTTCAAGCTTATTGCATAACTTAATCATACTAATCTAAGTGAATAGAGTGAATTAGTTGAATGCTTACTATTGAGATATCACTCTTTCTCTGTAGTTTAGCTGATCTAAGCTCATATAAGCTATATTAGTAACCTGGTTTGTTCTATGTATCACATGACTTGAATTACACTTGTACTTTATTACTAATATTAGCCCAATCAACACTGTTCTTACTATCCCTATTGATTCACCATGATTAAACATAAAAAGTTACCAGCTTGTTCAACATTATGGATACATGATTACTTAACTAGTGCTATAACTATGTGGGCTAGCAGTTAGCTTATCACATTAACTACTAGTACTGATTATGAGAATGCTTGATTACGATATTCCCATTACTTTGATGAGTAGTATAAGCTTGTATCATATTACTAGTACAATGGGTTTTCTCAATAGTGTTGCCTATTCTCTAAGCTTTGATCTGAATGAGTGCCACCATCTCATATAACAATAAGGATACAAGATCATGTTCATGGAATAGTGGTGACTCTATCCTCTTAATGGCCTTAGTACTACCTATCTCTTTTATCATGGTAATAAAAGCTCTATTAGTATAGAGGTTCATCTCTCACTATGTTTACATAATCAACATGATAGTATTGTACTAATATGAGTTAAGGCTAAAGTTTCAATATGAGTTCTCAACATATCACTATCTTTCATTGATTCCCATTGATTTGATTCACTATGACAAGTATGACATAATCAATGACTAGTATAACTTACAACTTTGTAATCGTAATCACACAACTTACTCGTCATGTATAGAGAGTGGTCATAACTTATCCATGGAGTTACTTCTACTCTATCATCTAAGCTCTTAGTAGCTAGTATTGGTATCATGTTTATACAATAAAAACCCATTGATTTAGCTTACTCTTATCTATAAGCTTATCTATACCATTGTGTTTACATAATATGATTTCACCATGCCATTGTTACGTATCCATCTATATGTTTGCGTTACCTTTGTATCAACAAGTTGAAACACGCAACCTATAAGCTAGTATTGGAACAATTAGGCACATATAAGTAGTACTATAATATCAATGGTCCTTAGTAGTAACAATGTAGTGATATAAGCATTTGAATGAGTTGAATCACTGAAAGATCACCGGGGGCCCCTCCCTATGAGGGGTCTGAAGGGAGGGTCCCAAATATTTGTTGTACGACATAATCCAACAAGCCATCTGGAACGGGTTAGGGCAGAACTCCATCAACTAAGGTTAAGGGAGGTCTAGTTCTTCAGGTAGATGAATGGAAACAAAGTAGGGGAAAGGCTTGCTGCTTTCCTTGTCTACGAAGGTGTTCCTAGTTATGGGTATGACCAATAGAAGGTTTGACAAGGATAGACATGATGAGATTGGAAGTATAATGATGAGAGGTAGGATGGGAAGATGGGAAGATGGGGGAAGAGCTGAGGAAGAGGCATTTATGAGCTGATAAAAAACCACCTGGCCTGGCCTTATAAGAGATGAAGTTTCAGTGAAACTCCAACAACTCTAGGATCCACTTTTCCACATGACCTAATAGAGTGGTTTGAACTCTAGATAACATAATAGGTTAGATTAGCAAATGACATGGGTCTCCTAGTTAAGCATATAGTATTATAGGCACTGAGTATCAGAGACCACTACTAAGTCTAGCTTCTCAGTGGGGGGGGTAGAATGGGTCTTATAATCATGCAAAATACCACTACTCATTCATAACCATCATACTCCTTATACATCAGTGTAGCTATGATAATATACTCATAAGTTTACACATATAGTAATAACCCACAATTAGGCTGTGATGGGGGCAAGGTAGGAGGGGAAAGACGCATATCCTTTCAATTATGGAAGGAGGCTATACAATAAGCATCCCACTCAAATGGCATCTCCTTCTTTAGGAGACAGTTTAGGGGAAAGGATAACTTTTCAAAACCCTATCAAAAATGGTGAAGAGTACCCACCTAACAAAGGAAGAATTGAATCACCTTTACATTATAGGGCTCTGGCATCTTAAGAATCACTTGGGCCTTCATAGGATCAACATTGATACCACATCAGTAAATAAGAAAACCTAGGAGCTTGTGTGCAGTAACGCCAAAGAGACACTTCTTAGGGTTTAAGTGAACAATGTACTCATGACAATAGAGAAAGATCATTTGTAGGTCACGAGGGTGATCTCATCGATGAAGGGATTTAGGAATCAGATCATTAATATAAATCTTTCGAATATTTTGGATCAGTTCATGAAAGGTTGTGGTAGGGGGGAGGGCCCCTGTTTTGGGCTTGAGGGACTACTGATGGGGGCCCTTGGATGGCTCAGGGGGGGATAAATGCTTGAGATATATGATCCTGATACAACTCCCCCTTAGATAAAGAAGCAAGTGATTGATCTTAGAGAGATAATGTGTTTCTCATTATACACGTCATAGGATAGATAATGATTCACCAAATTTCTATCACTTGCCTTCTTTCTTTACCGCACCCTGGAAAGAGCCTTTGCCTCCCCCCCTTGAAACTCTCTTCAACTACCTCTTGATTGATTCTATATTGCGAGAGAGAGTAAGGTGAGATCAGAAGAAGAAAAACTAGGGACTGGCTGGCATGAAATAAATGGCTGGCTGAATGGCTGGCAGGGGCGGAGTCCACTTCAATGGCTGGAAATCATTGGCTAACTGTCCAGCTGTCTGTTTGGCTGGTTGGTTGGCTGGCTAAATGGGTAATGTCTAGCTGGCTTTCAATGGCTCGCTTTCTTTGTTTCATTTCTGAAATTTGAGAAAGAAATGGAAATAAGGAAGGGGAAAAGGTCATCCTATAATTAGCTTGCCTTTGAGCTCTCGTGAGCCCTCCCTACCTCACTAACTCTCTCACTTTCGAAACCTGAGACCAATATTACATATGTAATAATGAAACCGCCCATATATTCTATCCCACCACTACTTGCAGGAAAGAAAATGAAGAATCAGCCAGCCGCCACCAACCGTAAGAAACCGAACAACACCACATGGATGCATGCATCTATTACATGAGAACACTGCGTATAGATAACCAAAGGGAGTCACAAAGCTAGCTAATGAGCCTCAGCCAACCTCTTTAGGTTGGTATTTCCTCCCCCTACCTGCCCTTACTCATAATCACTTCCTGAACGAATCTTCTTAGTTAGGGGGTACCACTATGAACCCGCTGAGGATCCTTTACAATACCGATTCAGAAATTGAAATCTACTGCAAGGACATAGACCTATTAGCCCTAGACTTTAGGGAATCACTTCATGAGGACAACTATAGACACTTATACAAGTGGGATCAACCACTCTGTGCCTTTACTATTCCCGTCACCCTAGGACGATGGAGAAATCCATAACCCATTGAATTGATGAATCCAGGAACCGTAAAATAGGCATGGCATGCTATGAACCATTTCACCCCCTTGGTTTACATACTCTTTACTCACCTCCAAGAACTAGATCTTTATTTAGCCCTAGACCACCTGAGGAATGAATTGCCTTAGTGCAGAGGGCTATTTTCCCTTTTAGAACCAGATCACACAAACTTACCCCTTCCATATCTTACTGCCTTCAGCCTAGGATATGGAGTAATGCCCAACAACTCATTGCTTAAGCTAGGAAGAACTGGGTAGGCATGCTATGAAACCCCTACCTTGGTTCCACACACTTTACCCACCTAAATGAATTTACTAGACCTATATCACTTTCATCATCCATGCTTTCTTGCTACTGCACTAGACCTTCTCTTATAGGGACAGGATTCACTAGCTGACAAATAGTATCACATACAGTGCACCATCACTACACATCCACCGGAAGACCTACACCTGTAGTCCTAGACCACTTTATGAAATTTTCAATTGGGGACTACTTTTCACCTTCTCTTCTCAGCAGGACCGAATCAACCAAACTAAACCTTACTTGATTACTGCCTTTCCACACAACCTATTTACCCATCTTCCTATAAGACCTTTACTGCTTCCTTCGAATTCGAATCATGGCCCTTGACCTACAACTTGTGTTAACCTTACTTTACATACCCCTGGCTCTAGTACTTTCACTTTTCGATATGAACAGAGGGAGGACGGGCTTGCCTGTTTCGGTGGGTGGGTGGCATAGGAACACCCAGTAGTAGTTAGATCATAGCGCATGGGAACTTATGGATTCAACCATAACTTATTAGATCCAATGGGAGTCAGCACATAGATAGGAGTGAATTAGATCATTGCTATTACCCTTTGAAAAAGAAGCCTATATATAGGACTAATCTTTTCGTTGGACAACTACTCCCCCTATTCTGATTATTTAAGGGTAGTCTTGCATTGCTTAGTCATTTGGACTCCCTTATTATAGAAATAGAAACCTTCAGCTTAGATCCTGGGAAACTGCCTTCCTTATTCATTCATTACTGCTAGAATTGATGAGATCAGATCAGATCAGATGATTGGGTCAGGTTCAACACTTATAACCTTGACTATGAACCCCTTGACTCTTACCAACTACTCATCGCACCTGCTTCAACAACCTTTATTTACTACTTGCCTATCTTTACAACATTGGATCAGACGGAAAGTCACCTAGAGAAGAGAGAGGAGAGAGAGCATCGATGTACGTACGGGCTTCATACAGAAAGCATTCACCAGCTTACAGAACACTCAATGCTTCATTTATCTCCTGGGTACCAATATGAACTACTGTTACCACAGAACCTTGCCCATACTATTCTGTAATATGAACCTACCCCATTGCTAGGAATCCCCTACCCTATTTTCAGTTTATGCCTTAACCTGTATAGTTATCCACCTTCATTATTATACCTACCCTATCTTGATTAATTAATCAGCGGAGGTACAGATAGAGATTGATTCAGTATGGCACCAGATCAACCAACCCTTACCCTTGACTTTATTACTGCCTTACCAAACTTAGTGGATGGAGTGCTACCTGCCTTACTTACCAGCATTGGATCCGATGGAAAGAATCAAAGGGCATGCTTCATAGAGTCTTGTTGGATGGGGGCATTACATAACTACATTCATCAACCTGGAATAACACTTTAGAGCTTTTCACCAGCGACCTTGAAAGGGGCTCTATACTTTCACATGGCCATGAGGGGCGGGAGCGGTAACTCATAGGCTATATGTACTACACCTTTACTACTAATAGGTATTCTAACATGTAGCATCTTTTCTCTTACTGCCAAGGTTTTCTATCTTTATGCACTGAGTTAGGCCATCTATAGCACATACATCTCTTGCTCCATTCATTGGGGAACGCTTGCTCGTGGTTGGTGGGGAAGTGTATTAGATTTCCTTGGGGTTACCATATTCTATTTCAGACCTTTATAAGGAGGAATACGTGTGTGGGACAAATCATGAGGGGCAAGGAACTATTCATGAGCATGAGCTAGTGGGGATACTATGTCTAGTGGGGATAGTATGTATAAGATACTGCCTTAGAGACTGTGGCGTGCCCGTATGAGGCCTTAGGTGGGATCTTCTATGCATTCAATAGCATAGAGGGCATCACTTGTAGGTCTCAATTGGGGGTCCCATAGGTCTTCACTGCCTTATACAATAGAATAGATAGAATACACAGCATACAAGATGAGCCAACTACAAATGCCAGCATGTAGGTAGGGGCCCCTTCAGCACTGGAGCCCCCGAGAATATGTGATCACCTCCCGAAGTTTCTCAAGTGGGATTTCTTCATGCTTCCTTCTCCACCGATACTAAGCTCATTTAGAGACATTCGCTCGGTGAAATGGAAGATGGCGATAAACTCACTCACTTTCTTGCCCACTTAGATGAATGAAGGAAAGATGGATTTTATAGTCACGCCACACTGACTGAGACCTCTAAGCTGGCACCTCCTCCCCTACCAGCTCTTTGCCTCAAAGAAAATGTCTTGACCTAACAATCAAATCTTTCTATGCCAGTGAGAAATGATCGATCTTAACCGATTTGGTCGAGATGTTCGTTCTGCAACCAACCCCATTAATTAGGCACCATTATCACCATGAATTATGATTGGTCCAAAGTTCAGTCTAGTCTAGAGATAATACCATGCATGGATCATAGCTTTCTCTTCTACTACAGCCTATGAACGGTTTTTTTCTACCCCACTTTTTGGTAGCATCTCATATAATACTATCCCCAGCGAGTGCACACATTCTCCTTGAACTTGAATTTGTTTTTTAGAGGCCTTCCAATTCTCCAAGAACAACCAATGCTTTTCTTTCGGCCTTGCACCAATGAACTCACTAGACCTTGTCAAAGGTTAGGCTCTTAGCCACCCTACAGAATGAGGAATAGTTGCTCTATGTACATCATTTTCTTTCAAAGGTAGTCCATCCTGAGCAATAAAGGTGAATAGGGGGTCCTCTTCAACCAGGGAGGCCCTAAGGGGAGGGGAGCGAGGGGGGCCCTGCTGACCAAGGTTGGGGCCTCGGAGAGGGGCAAGTAGGTTCTCCTGCCTGTGGCCTTTCGGTTATTTATCATAAGTAATATATCTCTCAAAGGGCAACAATACCTCTCTTGGTAGGTTTCACTAACTGGTGGGCTTTCGATTCAAAGTGTCCTATCGATGGACCCGTGTATGTGCTCCTCTCCATCTGTTGGACCACCTCACCTCCCCACACCTCCACCTAGCCAGAAAGCCATCCATCACAAGCAAGTGAGAAAAATCTCTGGTTCATCGCCAGATTATACCAGAAAGCAGTGGGGTTACCACTAAACCTCAAAGCAAATGATTCCATCATGGCTATGAAAAACATTGTGAAATGGCATTCTTAACTCAATAAATAACACTTTCAAGCTTTTACTGAAGTGTTTACCGGGCACCCACCATATGACCTATACCACTTTATGAATGAATCTTAGTTGATACTAAAATATACCTTATCAGGACAACATGAAACAACCTTACCCTTACCTTGATTAGAACCTATTGCTTCAGGTAGGAAGACGAGGGAGGGGGAGGCAGATATTCACCTTTTACTTACGTTCATGATCTATTAACCTTTTTTGTTTACCGGACACAGTTATGATCCATGCCAATGTTAATGAATGGAGGGATACCTGCATTTGAAGGAAGTTTCACCATTCCCTCGATAAGATAGACACAATGAAGGAAGTTTCACCGCTCCCAAGATAACACTTTGAAGGGAATGGGAACATGTGAAGGGGAATGTGATACCGCTTTGGAGGATTGTCCACCGCTCGAAGACCAATACTGACCTTTTAAGGGAAAGGAGAGGAAGCGAAAGCTAGCTCGACCACCGGGGGGGTCCATGCATTCAAATAATGAATTTGAAGGCATCTTCAAATGCTCCCAGGATAAGTCTTAGAAGGAGATGTTGAGGTGCCTGCATTAACATTACTTGCTTTATTATAACATATAGATAGAACCACCCGCCGAAGAACCCAACACTAAGTTCCCGAGGCCGAACTCCGAGGAGCTATCTAAACCACCTAATCTTCTCCATCGTAGATAGAGTTTGTTTGTTCCCTCCATACAGACAGAAAGACCTCAATGGCTTGCTCAATCCAATCTTGATCATCCTGGCTGGTTGGGTTGGCTTGCTTGTGTATGGCTGGGTGGGGGAGAACATGGCTTGCTCTATTGCAGGCTTTACTAGCGATTCATCTTTTTTTACGATATTCACTTTGAAAATATCGAGGAACCATGTATCATTGAGTGCGATCAACAGACCGAACAACGAAGTTTTAGTTACTTCTTTTTTCATTGCATAATTTATTTGTTATCTTACTAGATTGGTGGGACGACTAGCTAGGATGGATGGTTAATTGCTAGCGAGCTGGGGCGGAGGTAGCCACTAGATGGATGGTTATGCTTGCTGGTGCGCCAAGGAGGGTTCTTATTAGCCATTTATTTATTGGGACAAAACGGCCTAAGAGAGTTTGCAAGGCTTGACACGTTACTGAAGAACAACTCCACATACGACTGGATGGGATCTATGAAAACATGGGAAAGAGGAGTATGAACATCCATAAGAGATGGATACCTATCTCCTTCAGATGATGGGCTCTGTTGTTTTGGAGTAATGGTAAATGCTTCTTCCTCCTATTTCATGCTATACAATGATGGAACCTATAGCTTGACCTGGGGTTATTCGAGTATGGGAAGTATTTCTTCTTGGATGCTGATACATGTAGAATGTGAATGCTGCTACTATGGGGCCATATCAATCTCCTCAAGTGCTTCATGCTTGGAAAGTATGTCTTCTACATTTAGACTACCACTGTTAGAAAGGTCCAAATGCTCAAATAAAAAACTCCCTTCTCCTTCATATCCATCCAACTTACCACCAGTATGAATAGGAATATAACCAAGTTTTGAAGTTGCCAATAATGGATTCTCCTCTTGAATGAGAGATTAATTAGGAAATAAGACTTATTCTCCTTCTTGAGAAAAGCATTGATCCTCCTCCTCCTCACATTTCAAGTGAAAGACATGGTTATATGAGCACTGGAAATGGTTTCCATTAGAAGTCTTCATATGAGATTTATGACTTTATCGGTCTCTCCCTTCTTGGTCCCAATCATTCATCCCAATATGTTGAGAATGAGAAACTTATTGGTGCCAATCTCATTCACTCAAACCAAGGGAAGGGTGAGGAAAGTCATGTGACATCATAGGCTTTCCATTATATGAAAGGGCTAATTAGCAGTAGTTCACAGTGAGACCCGTACACCCGTACTAATTGTCTTGTGCTTGGTCTTATCTCTATACCAGCTTAAACGTAATGTAAGTAAAAGATTTGGGTTCTAATCTTACTGATAGCTTCTTAGTTACTGATTTTCTATGCTGCTAACATATGGATTTGATAGGTTGATTACTTACTAATTATCTAGATCGAAAAATGAAGCGCCACTTTCCTAAACCTAGAGAAGGGAAGGGAAAACGAAGCATCATTTTGTGTCATTTTGCACGGGCACAACCCATGATTACAGCTTTGATACCACCATAGAACAAGGGATTGAACCACCATGGAACAAGCCATTTCAGTAGGAAGGAGCAGGGCAGGGTAAATGGTACCACGGTTTCATTTCTGTTACCACGGAAAAGGATGTAGCTCCTACGAATTCTGACGTTATTTTACTAACTAAGAGCGGGGGAAGGGAGAAATTGAACTCAAGGAGGCTAGACCAAATCTCATGGATGGAGACGAGGCCTAAAAATAGTATCCTTGTAGAGGCAACGTGTATCATCTTTTTATCTTGTGTGTTGTAAGGGCACAATAATTCGATCATTTTGAACCCCTTTGAAGATCCTACCCTGGAAGATCCTGCCTTGATAGAGGTTGGTATGATGGAGAAGGGAAATTAAATGGGGACCGGACGATAATTTACATGGGTTCACTACGGGCTCCCGTACCTTTTACAGTAGGGCCTTGCATCAATGAATATTTTACTATCCATCGGGAGAATCTATTTAGTAGTAGTTAAGGAAGAGGTTTTCAATTCTCGATGCCAAATTATCAACCCGCATATCCAATTGGAGACCTTGCCATCTGTCTGAGATTCAAGTTTGGCCCCCATCTCATCAATCCTTCTTCCTGAACCGATTCAACCAATTCGATTCATAAGTAATAACCTCTCATACCATAAGCTATCCAACCCCTTCAACGACAACCCTCCCCTTCATGGCAATCAAATTTGGTTTTCTCGTTGGGTTAGATAGAAGGGCTTTCCTATTCTTTTATGTGCACCTTGTCAATCAATGCAACCACCCTTTATGGCCAGCTTCTGAAAACGTATTGCTACGGTATCGTGAACTTTGAGATGTTAAGTGGAAGAGCGACCTAGGCCTTGAACCCTTGCTTCCCCTAGAGTCATTAGTGTGATCTACGCCTCCTTCAATAACTTCTGAAGAGATGAGTAGCACACTTATCACGTTGACATTCAACCTATCTTGGACTAGCATAGTGTTGTGTTCGGTGATATGCCCGCAAGGTTCCCACCGGATAGGATATACCAATATATCATAGAGTTGGAGCCGGGCTCTAAGCCCATCGTGATCACCCCCTACCCCCATCCACAGATAGAAAGAGGAAACAGAAAAGGATATAAAGGTCTAAGTGGATATATGTAATCTTCACTCACTTCTAGAGATGGGTCACATCAGGCCTAGTTCTAGTCCATTTGCTTCATAAGTAGTGCTCATAAAGGAGAACGATGGTACGATGAGGATGTGCATAGATTACCTTTTCACAATAAAACAATCAGGGAGAGGTGGGCCCCATGGGGGAGGGGCCCCTTGCATAGGCCCCCTGGGGATCCCTTGGAGTGCCCCCTTGAGTTTGACTAGAGGGCCCCCAAGATCTAGTTCAGAAGAAAATTACTCAAGATTATCTTATTTAAATAGAACTAAAACTTCCCTACTCCTACCTTTGAGGAGAAGAAGGGACGGAGTCACTCACTATTCATATGGTGAGGGCACTTCCCGAAAGCTCATTACTGCTTTCTCGAGCCTACCCTCACTAACCTCAAAACTAATAGCTTATTTTCCTTACTAATCCAAGTAGGAGAGCTTCCACTCCCAACCCCTCAAGGGGAGGAAAAGAGATGCTTTATCAAATATGAATACCTGGTCCATTGAGGGACAGAAGTTGGGACTAGATTCCTAACTGACAGATCAGATCTAGCAGTGCCCACTACCGAGGCGAAGGAAGGGCTGAAAGTCATTCACTTATTGGATTCATTTTTCGTGCTACGGATTTTTTCATATGTACCCTTAAGGGGGTAGATTAAGCATTCCTTGCTATTGATTGAATATATAGTGCTATTGATGGTGGCATTGATGGCTTTCCCAACTCAACATCTAGGCTGAGCCCAACTAACTATGCAAGGGTTGGTACAAAGTGTTGGTGGCAATACTATATAGTGTAGGCAAGTTTGGGACTCAATGGCAACTATATGCATTGGACGAGCAACTAACAGCCCCAGCCATCCAACTCACTATCTCGCGAAGATCCCCTCATATCCATCAATTCCTAGGGCCCTTCTTCATAGGGGTCACTCACTATTCATATGGTGAGGGATTTGATTTGGGAATCTCTTCGTTGACACTTCCATCAGCCTTCTCTCTCCAAGGTCATTTATGTACTACAAGGGCATTTCTTTTCCAATTTAGCACAAGCGAACTCACTACACTGAGATGGCCACATGAATCTATCTCTCTTGCTTCCCACTAAACCAAGTCGCCCAAATCCCTAGGTATTTGTACCCTACCCTTATTCCGCTTACAGATGTGCGTGGTGTGGAGTTTGGGTTCTTGATTGGCCCAAATTCCATGCCAGCAATGACGTTAAGCCTAGAGATGGCCGCTCTTACCATTTACTTGCTGACCCATTATGAAAAAGGTACGTCGTTAGGGTGAGCCGCATCCAGGTCAACCCAACCCTGAGCTCTCTCTCAGGTATTTGAAACAAATAGAGGGCCCTATATTTACTACTTAGGGGTCACTCACTCATTCCGATGGGTGATGGTATTTCTGATCAGATTAGACCCTGAGAATCTTACCCGCAACTTCGCTCCTTTCCCCCAGAAGGTCAAGCAAGAAATTCCTTCGACTGATTGTTCACATCGGATTCTTTCTATTGCACTCCTTTCCTAGGGTTCTTTTCACCTTTCCCTCACGGTACTGTACGCTATCATCATTGAGAAATACTTGGCTTAGAGGGTGGTCCCCCTTTCTTGCTATGAAGCGATCCTAATTCAAACACACTGTGTTTACTTACATAATCGAACCATGGGACTCTCTCACAGGCTATCACCTTCTTTGCGCCAGATCTTCCAACCTTTTCATTCACAATTCTATCTACCTCTCCCTCTCCCTTATGGTCGAGTGGCCTAACAACACCTTATGGTCGAGCAACTCAAGTTCCTTACGACACCTTATAGTTCTAAATGAAAGGGCAAAGATCGGCATGCCTGGTTCTTCCATCATCCAATGAACTGAAATGAATGCGCAGAGAAGGCAGGATAGAAATGAGACCAAGATCGAAACAAAAACCTCCACTACTTAGTATGAGTTCCCACTAGACCCACAATAGGCCCCCCTAGACAAGCAATAGGGCCCCCTTTGGGCACCGACGGGGGAGAGGGGCCCCTAGTATCTAAGGAGGAACCTTATGTTCTCCTTGTCCAAAGTGTGAAGCATAATCATTCCTTGAATTCATAGTGTACGATTCTATGCCCTTTCAGTCTAATTAATTAGCTATGAAAGATGACGTAAGAGGAATTCTCTTTTCAGGGTGATTTGTCCCCTATTTGACCTGTCTTCTTTAGGAGTGGTGCTCAAAATGGTGTATGTCCATAGTAGGCAAGAATGGCCCGCTTGTGACTGTGAGAAATTCTCTTCTATGAACCTGGTATATTCATGAGAGGTCTTGGCAAAAGATACTCTTCGAACTAGGCATAGGTACTGCTAAATATTTCTCTTAGAGTCTGGCATGGGTACCAGGAAATACGAATATGTTAAGCTGGCATAAGATATGTGGAAAATCTCGCTATATTCTCGTATGATCTGGGAATTTATCCTCTACAAAGTTGGGGTGGATATTACAACAAAACTCCACAAAATTCGGTTGCTCTTCTTATAAGATGCACCCTCGCACTCGGGATTCATTCAATGACTCGGTCACCTTGGTATCAATAGAAAATGTTACTTAGTCATTTGCAATTTCGCGTTAGTTTCAAAATACTCAAATTTGTGAGTAACTATTTGTTTAGAACTCACTAAGCACTATAAATTGTCATTTCCTATTTTATTATAGTAGTTATGGAGAGGCAAAGGCCTAGACACCATAGACGAAGATAGGTGGTGCAGGAAATTCCATTATATAAGATGCCAATTCCATACCAGGATTGATACCTAGTTCCAAGTGCATATTAACAACAAGCAAGGGTGGAATACCACTGATTATTCTAATGTTGAGGCGAATGTTTCTTATAAATACCCTAATAGAATAGTCACCTAGGGTTTCAAATGTTCATATTTCCCTGTGCTTGTTTACCCTACTTGATTCAAAGAAGAATCCTGGAGCTGATGACCCCTAACCAACTTGCGTTAAGACATGGGCACCCTTCAACTCCAAAGAGGTTCCTAATTTTCTAATCCTTATCTAACACAAATATAGTGCCACTTCCCAAGGATGGGTTTTGAATGGGGCGACATCTTTGGGGCATATATTTTGAGTTTGTCTACTACCCTAAGTATAAACACCTAATATTATAACATAGCTTGATGCTCACTTGGTTTTTGATTGATGAATACCAGACTGGACCCTTGCCGTTATCCAAAGAAAAGAAAGGACTTCTAATTGAAATCTGCTAACGTGCTACCTATAGGTGGTTTCTTTCTATACGAAATATTACTAAACTAGATGTGACTAGGTTAGGCTTACTTCATATTATATTGTTGGGCGTAGTGAATAATATCTCAATAGCTCTTGAAACCTCTTCAATGGGGTTTATTGGTGGCAGATATCCTTGGCCCCGGAGGGACAAGCGGCTTCGCACCTTGGTGAAATAGTGACTTGGGCTGTGAAATTACTACTTATAATAGTGACTCCTCAGTTTTCAATATCTCTTAATAAAGAAACAAGTTGTCAACCTACTTAGGTAAGTATCTCCTTGGTCAAATAGCCAATTGATAGAATCTCTCCAGTCTGGTGAATAGAACATTGGTGGATTAGCTGCTTTACTTGCATGGTCCAATAACCACTACTCGCCTTGGAATAGCTTCCACTACACCCATGGGTTAATAGCTACTTGGCATAATCTCATATATACAACTATTATATGAGATGAATGCAAGGGCAGGGCGGTGATCCTATGATGCTTTAGTCCTATTGTTGTTTTGCTTGAGCTTATAAGAGTTGAACTTGACGAGAGAAATAGATCAGGTAAGATTGAGTTTTTTTTAAATATTATCCCTCCCTATTCCTACTATATGATTGAATAGTTTATGATAGAGTAGCGAGCTGTCCCCATGCTAGTTGGAGCCAACTCCAAAACCTGGCGGCCCCCGGAATGACTATGGTTCCTAGCCCCACCAGTTGTCTCTTATCCTAATTAGCATTACTCGAGTGATGCTCTGACCTTTCTCTTCTACTAACAACTCATTTCGTTACTTAGTTCTTATTCTTGAATATACTTCACTATGGAAGAAATATTGATTAAGCAATAAACTGGTCTTGTACCTCCTCACTAGTGTCTATAGAAGATATTGAATATGAAAGGGCAAAACAGAAAAAGGGTCTAACAAAATATTCTAAGGAAAAGAAATATATATCAAAAGCTAGCTCATGGAAGAGAAAGTGTTTTTCCCCCCTAGTTTGACCCTACATCTATTTCTTCTAACAAACATGGCTAATGAACAAATTAACCATAACCCATTCCTAGGGAAGTGAGCGGTGAAACCATGCTTGGAAAAGTCTCTATTTTCAATGGAATAGAAATAGTGTTATCCAATCACAATGAGGTAGGCATAGTGCTGGGAAATCATCTAACCGAAGTCATCTTCTCGTTGCCCGCCAGGACAAACCGGAAAGAGAAGGAAGGGGTAGGTACTACTATTTCTTCATTGTACTTATTAAGATCAGGCCGAGCAACTCTATATCTTTATTTCATTTCATTCAATAAAGTAGCAGTTTTTGCACAACTAGGGGAAGGAGATCTCCATTACCCTGTTTATTTTTCAAACAGGAAGCTATATCAGGCTAAGCACAACTATACCACAATAGAAAGAGAAGTGTTAGCTATGGTGTATTCTCTACAAAAATTTTTCCACTACCTATTGGGTGTCGACTTTCAATTCTATACAGAAACTCAACCTTGAAGTATTTGGTCAATAAGCCTATGTTGGAAGGGATAATTTGCAGATGGTTGCTGTTGTTCCAAGAATTTGCTTTTGAAGTGATTGTCAATCTTGGTAAGCACAATGTGAGTCCTTACTAGTTATCATGTATTGAGTTAGGAGAGTTTAATTAGGGCCCCCTTAGCTGGGATAGCCCCACATGCGTACTAATAATGCTACCAATTGTAAGGTTTGACTGGCTGGTTTGATAGGTTTGACCAGTGGGTTCGATTGGTTAAAATCCTCACGATATGAATAGTGAGTGACTCCATCCCTCCTTTCTCACTTTGTCTTTTCGATTTTTATATTTTATGTCTGTTTTAGTGAACCAATTCATAAACCGAGTCGTCAATTGATTCCAATCCGAGTCCGATTTGACCCTCGACCGATTCCAAGTTCGATTCCGACTTTTTCAACATTGGAACTTGGAAGAAGGTTCTCATCGAAAGAGGGAGTCGATTATGATGAGACATATGCTCCAGTTGCCAAGGATACTTCTATCCATACCATTCTTTCATTATTAACATGTTTTGGATGGTGCTTATATCAGATGGATGTCAAAACAACCTTATTCAATGGTGTGATTTCTAAAGTGTATATAAATAAGCACTGAAGTTTTGAGGTGCATGAGCATGATACCCATGTTTGCAGGTTGATGAAAGCCCCATATAACGGTTGAAGCAGGCACCACGAGTGTGGTACTCTAGGATTGATGAGTTCTTCCTACTGAACTTGGGGTTTACCAAAACTAGTGTTGATCCAAATCTTTCTTACTTGTATGAGAAAGTTGTTCTTATTGTCTTGGTTCTATATGTAGATGACTGGATCATTATAGGTAGTTCAAAGAAGCTCATTATGTGGCTGCAAGCAGAAATTGAAAAGTGAATTTGATATTCAGGAGATTGGTCTACAACATTATTTTTTAGCTTTGGAGGTTTGGTAGGTTATAGGAGAAGTATTACTCAGGCAAGGGAAGTACACTTTGGATATCTTGTAGAGATTCTGGATGCAGGATTGCAAACCCTCACCATATGAATAGTGAGTGACTCCATCCCTTGGCTACATCCATGGCACAAAATTTGAAGCTTACTTTTGATTAGGCTCCAGGCTATACGTACATCATGGAATGTAAACTAGTATATCTAGTCACTTCCATGTGGTACACTGCGATCAACAGAGGGGGTAGTGGAAAGGGTTGCTGAGACATACGGCAGGTTTGCTATGATATTAATTCTTTTTATTTCCATATAAATGATTAATTCCATGTGAAAGAGATATCTTCTTTCATAGATGATATATTCTTATCTATTAGAGATATATTCTTTTTTTGTGTAAAAGGAGTTGGTTTATAGTTTAGTTATAGGAATGAAGTGTAGTTCAAAGAGTACAGTATGCTTTTATTCCTAAGATAGTAAGATATTTATTTCAAGGGAGAAATTCAATAATATGATGAGATATATTCCTAATGATATCATAGTATATTCCTTCTATTCATTGTTCCTTTGAGAGATTGGTTTACCTAAGAATAAGGGTGAGAAGCAGCAGTTTAAGTCCTAACTTTGGTTTTTACCAAATCTCCATGACCACCTTATCATTAGTTAACTCCTTACTTCTATGTTAAAAGGCTGAAGGGTAAAGGTAAAAGGTTGAAGGTGACCAGTGAAAGGGTTCTGGCTACTCTATTGGTTCTTGTTTACAAGTTGATTACTTCCTTCTGGTGTCCTTGGTATACGTTTACTTGTTGGACTTGCATGTGTACTTGGTGGAGGTGAGCTTGGCAAAAGGTGAGAGGGAAAAGGGTAAAGGCTTTTGGTCACTGCTTTCCTCTGGGGGATTGGGGTGGGACGGCTCGTGAGGTAGAAAAGTAGTTCTATATTGACTCATTATCGATTTCAATCAATAAAATCAAAGAAATCATGGTTGCTTGGGGAAGACTCATCATCTAGCTCCTCAAACTCCTCATAATCAGGGGGGCTCCAATCAATCCAATAAATAAATGAATCATTCCGTGCCCCCCTACCTTGCCAAATATCCTGTTCTGGCAATGGGTCCGTTTCCCCTTTCTCTTTCTGTTACCTCCTAATCAAATCTGGCCGCTCATCAAATTACATTTTCATTGGTTTGTTTCTACCAAGCTTTCTCTTCGGCTTCAGCCTGTTAGGGATCGGATCCTTTCATCTTACTTTACTCTACCAAATGGGATAAAGTGATGCATGTTTAGAAAATTTGGATGAGTGGGCTAAGATCACCTGTTTCAGAATATGGAGCTATTCTTTCATTCGGAGTTGGTGAGTAAATGAACTACATTTTCTCAAGAACCAATCCTGCCAAGTGTTCTCTCATTGTAGCCAACCTACTTCCCTAGGCCTTTGGATTTCATACATATTGAGATGAATAGGCATTTAGTGGGGCCTTTCCCTCTGCGAGCAATAGCAATAGTGATAGCGAGACCTGTTCTTTTTCTTACTTATCCATCCTTGTGCTTTAATGAAAACCAAATGATTCATTAGTTGGTTGAAGCTCACTAATGCCCTCTCATTTAGAATCATTCCCATGTATTGAGTCACCGAGCATAGTTATTATGCCAGCTCAACTACGAAAACAACAACACCTCCACTTAGTAGCCGTCCTAGGCGTAGCCTCCCATAGGTCTTATCCGAACTATTACATTACGGAACTGCCTTTGGGACATCCCAGTGTAGTCTCCATCCAACATCAATCACAGAATCCCAGGAGCAGCCTAGTCAACAAGTAGTAGTCCCATGAAACCTACCTATAGCACATGAAAACTTACCATTCCAGATCTGATGTTGTAGTAAGTCTGGTATGTTAACACATCTCCGTGCAAACACCATATATGAACACGTCTATATGGTTATATAATATATTAACACATATTCACACTATGACGAGATCTTATGCGGGTCTGGTTTCATGGATCGACAACCTACCTCAACTAGCCCGAATTCTGGCACCTACTTAGATATGGCACCACTGGTTTGACTAGGACCAGAACTATAGGTCTAGTATATAGGTTTAGTAGTAGCGGATTATCCCCAGCTCTAGCATCAACACCTGCATGGAAATTAGATATGGCATGGCATTGGACATGACACATGGTTGTAGGGGCCTTGTAACCAATATTGAACTTCTTTCTTGAGGATGGCTCTTCTCCAACTCTCAAGGGGGGTGTATCTAGGGTAAGATTACTAGGGTTGAGACAATAAGGTTCAAGATGATTTGAAGAGGTGACCCTCTCCTATTGGTCGAGCCATGCTTATGCACCCTAGTCAAATGGTAAAAGAAAAGGAAAAGAAAATGAGGTAAAGCAATGATGGGAGAACGTAAAAGACTACTCCAAAGAGACCAGTGCCAAATCATGAAAGGAGAATGGAGTCATGGAGAGGACGTGGGGTGGGATCCAGCTTGCATTTCATGTACTTATAAGGTTAGGGCTCTAAGCATAATAACTCAAATAGGAGGAGATAAATCATAAGCTAGCAAATTTCCCAGTGAAAGGCCCTACTAGAGATGCACATTCTAGGTATAAGGTAACAAGATCATCACAAGCAAAGCCAACAACACCACTAGGTAGAAAAATCAATTCGGCAAGCCTAGCATCCTCTATGTTATAGATCGAGATAGAGATAAAGACCCAAATACGGTGGGGGCATGGATGGGTCCCCTGCAAGGGGCCCCCTATAGCCTAAAGCTCCCATCCCACGGGGGGACTGCAAAACTATGATCTCTATTTTACTGTTTGTGCCTGTCCTATTCTCACCCGAAATGGAAAAAAAATCCTAGTTCAATGACATTAAAAGCTCCCCACCCACATTTTCTCCTAAAACATGTACTATCAAAAATATTAGTTAAATTATTTCATATTTCTCAAATTTGGAATCTCTATCTCTGCTGCACCTATCTCTCTGTATCTGCTGCACTTGTTGGATGATCCTAATTCATTGAACTATGCAACTGTCTTAATGACATCCTTCGAAACCACCAGTTCTTTATGTTCAAAATTGAGTGGCGTAGCCACCAGTCCTTTATCTTAAAAATCGAGTGCCTTGCCGCTGCGCCAGATGGACCATGTTAAGTATAAGAGATGGTTATCCTAAGCTATTATCATAGATGGTTTGTATACACATGGCAATTCTTGTGATCTATTTCTAGGGTAGTAAGTTGAGTTTTTATCGAGATATGAATTCCTCAAGAGGGACTACTTGAGTTCTACTTTATAGCACAAGCAACTTTCGTAGGATGATTGATGCACCCACTCATTATTTATCTGTTGGAAATCACACTTATGGAATGAAATTGTTGCAAATAATTGTGTAAATTGTTGCATATAATTGTGTTGATACAATGAATTGCTCGAGATGGTAGCTAATACCATTGTGTTAATATGGGCTCTCCATATTTTTAATATGTTAATATTTATGATTGTTTAAATAGGTGGAGCGTTATATGGAGATGCTTCTTTTTTTTGTTTTTGTAAGTGGTGCAACTAAATTATTTATGAAAATGTCAAAGTAAAAGAGTAGCAAGAACGAGGCATGAAAACTGGACCGGGAACTATCCATGGGTGCTACAGGCTATCAAGATAGGAGGTAGCCCCCCATAGCCTCGCTGGGTCCCCTATGGGTTTGAAAATATTATCACCCGGTTTGGTTGTCCTAGAAGTTGAACCAGTGATCAGGGAAATCACTTCATCAATCAAACTATTGCTACACTGACCCAATTATTTTTGATCCAGCATCATAAGAGCAGTCCTTATCATTCATAGGCCAATGGTACTGTAGAAACCTTCAACAAGAATTTGGAGAGAGACCTTGCGCCCCAAAGGGACAAGCGGCTTCGCACCTTACTCAAGTTTGTTCTGCCAATTGGGATGATTGAGATGAGAGGGTTCCTGTGACACTTTTGGCTTATCGAACTACCACTAAAATATTGCATAAGTACACTCCATTTTAGCTTGTTTGCGGGGGAGAAGTTGTTGTGCCTGTAGAGTTCCTGATTCCTAGTTTGTACATTGCTCAAGCTATAAAGATGTCTGATGATACTTCTGTTGCAGAATGGCTTCATGAATTATGGGATTTAGATGAGCATCGATTCTTGACTGATTTTCATCAAACAGTAGAGAAACAAAGACAAAAATCTTGTCATGATCACCACATTAAGAAGAAGTCTTTTGTTGTAGGAGAGAAAGTCCTTCTTTACGAAAACAAGTGTCTAAAGCATCCTGTTCAACTTAAGATGCACTGGTTGGGGCCTTTTATGGTTGCAGAAATTAGAGATTCTAGCGTTGTTCGACTTGTGCAATTGGATGGAGTTATCAAACCTGGATGGGTGAATGGTGCCTGTCTAAAGCCCTACCATGCTGCTTAATTGACATATTCTCATGGCTCTCTGTCCGAGAGATTAGGTTAGGTTTTAGTTAGGTGTATTTGGAAAATTTTATTCTTCTTCGTAGTTCTGTCTTATCTAGTTGCGGCAGACCGAAATCAATTGTGGTCGGGGAGGTCTAGTCATAATTATTAGTCCAGTCTATTTTATTTAATTTTACAGGTCATTTTTCCATGTGTTGGTTGTGTCCAAGTCATCCATGTCGAAATGGTCTTACCTGCCTCGTCAGCTATCACTTTTCATTATTGTAAGTCGTACATTCGTCAACAGTTACCTTTTTGGAAATTTGTCTTGTCTGCTCTACTTGATTACTGATTTGACACCTCAGGAACTGTTTTACTATCAACGTACACTACTTGGATCTGCCTATATCCAGCTTGATTTCGTTAGCCTTCAATACGATGCTACCGCATTTATGTCTAGTCATTTCCAGAAATGGAAACTTGTGGTCATTCCCACCATTCTCTTTGGTCTTTGTGGTGACATTGGCCATCCCTTTTGAGTTGCCCTTGGCTAGTCTTTCTTCTTTTGGACTTTCATCATACAGGCTACTTTGAGTGGTAACATTTTGCTGGTGTCATTCCCATAGCCTTGAGCCAAAATAGGAAAAAAAAAACAACAACAACAAAGTCCATTTCCCGGAATTGATTTGACGACACATTGTGCATATATTTTGTGGGAGGTAATGTATTTTATTTTTTTTTATTCTCACATGGCGACTCCATGAAGGGACGAAGCCCTTGTTCCTTTATTTTTAAGACTTGTTGTTTGTAGGGTGAAACAAGCAACGTTTGAAGGAATCTTGAAAGTTCACCATGGTGACTCCATGCACATGATATTAGGTGTGATTGGTGTGGTCGACAAGAGCCTAAGGAGAGATAGCCCTTCCCCTTTATAATTAGGGCTGGGGTGGACTCGAATATCCCCCCAGTACTGTTGACTGAAATATCCTACATTTTAGGTGTTAGCACTCATCCTAAATAATGGTTCGTTTTTGAATCTGTAGACAAGAGACTCGGCCAACCCCCCCGATTCATATGAGGTTTAGAGCTGAACAACAAGACCTATCTCTTTATAGGCATCCGACTAGCGAACTCAAAGTCTTTTCCAAATAAATGAGCACTCTAGGAAAGGGGTTCATAGCAATACTTCCTAAATGCCTCATTCAAGTGTTCTAGGGATATGGCTCTTCCGGTGGACAGGTAACACATTCATAAGGGGGGGTATATGGTATCATGCCATCCATCTCCATGCCATGATATTCTCTCCACTCGGGTCTATAGATGTTGTACCATACTTTCCTAAGCACTTTCATCATCCGATATCGAGTAGTTAGGAAACACATAATGAACCCCCTGCTCCTGGGATTCCATTTTTCCTAGGGGGTAGGCTCCTCACCAGGAATCCCTCTTCCAGAAGAATAAATCTCATCCATGGAATTGGGTAAGCTAAAGGTGGAGAACTTTGTCAAGGATGGTGGTATCTTCTTAGCTCCTAAGAGTTATATCTTAAGAAGAGATGTAGTTGGTGATATAATTAAGCACAAGGGTCCTGCTAAAAACTTAGTCACTAGGAGCCCCTGACCCCTTCGTCAAGGCCCTAGGGGAGATAGTGACTAAGGGACCCCCTCCACTATTACAGGCCTCCCCTAGGTAGCCTTTTCCTAGGGACCGAGGATAGCGCCCTCCGGGTCCTTCTCATTTCACGATCCACACCACCCATTCTAAGTTATGGACCATACTCCATGGTGGAACTAAGTGCATGGACTAAGCTTGTGCCTGTAAGGCTAATTGCCATGACACACCTAGACAGCTTTGACTCTTATGATATGATGGGGTGCTTTCTACACCTTCCATCTGTGTTCTTCTCCATGACGTGTTGGAACCTAAAGATAGAAGTCATTTTGGGATTCATATCGTGTGAATGTATATTTGTTTAAGCTCTTACTCCCCTAGATTGTGTAATTTTGACTTGTACTACCGGGGAATTGATAGGTGCAAAGATTATAGGATAGATGCGCATATTGGTGGAGATGTGAAATCTCCACTTAGACCTCTATAAACGATACAATATGTGTGGTATTGGAATCCTACTGACCATGTGTGGTGGTATTAATTAGTAGCCTAGGTATTAAGGAAATGGGGGCCCCTCCCCTGCCCCCCGGACCTAAGGGGTCCCCCCCTCTGAGCCCCCATAGGGAGTCCAGTATAGTCCTAGTCCGAGTACCCATCATAGCCAGCTTATCAGTGCTAATAGCCGGAAAGGTCGTTAGTCCCAAGAAGGAGGTCTCCATTACCAGTTGCCTATATCCAAAATAACCTCTCCCTTATGGTCGAGCCTGCTTGCACATCCTCATTACACACCGGAACAGGATGGCCCACATGGGAAGGGGCATTGAATGGATGGATGCCGCTCATTTTCCATGCCTATTGGAATCTCCTCTTTTAGGGGGCTAAGGAAGAATCCTCATTCAGGCACTTTAACCTACAGTCCCCAATTCCACTAGTCAAGGGGGGCCCCCTTCTAGGGATGAGGAAGGAACAAGATGAGACGAGAAGACTTATCACAGGTTGGGGAGGAAAATAGAGAGGTGAAAGCTCTCGCATCATAGCTGCTAGGAAGGAACCTCTTGCTTCACTTACTTCATCCCTACCCACGCTGTGCTTCTTTGCTCATGCATGGACAATGGTCTACATTGGTGCGTGTTCTAAAGCTTATAAAGAGTAATCAAGGGCATATCCAAATCAAACAATACCCATAGCACCCGTGTCAATTCCCAGGTTCCTTCCAGTAAGGGAGGCCCCTACTAGGTATATTGGTACACCATAATGATACAAGAGATTGCAAAATCATTTTGGATTCCAAAAAATCTTGTGGACAAGTATGATGAATTTCTTTCTTTTTCAATTTATATGCATAATGTTATTGTTAAACCACACAGATTCGCAGGTACCAACAGACAACCTACCATTCTATGTTTCAAATGATGACATCCAAGCAACAGTTGCGTAGTGGCCCAAGAAGCTATGCTTGCAACCTGATTATGATATTGAGATTACATTGGCTAAGGAAGCAAGCACAAAGAAAAAGCAAGAGAAAGGTGATGCGCCATTGTATAGTAGCAGACTAAACATCAGTTCATGAAACCTTGCACCTTACAGAGTTGAAGTGGCAAAGAGAGTAAGAGGAAAGGGAGCAACAGGAATAAGAAGTAGAGCATGAGAAATTTCTTATTTGAAAAAAGACAACCAATATCACCATTGCTGCTCCAACACATCCATCAGCAGGACCACTGGGGGGGGGGGGGGAAGGAACCATCACACAACCCCCTTCTATTTAAGAACCCACAGGTATATTCCATACACCTTGTCAATCAAAGTGACTAGTTCAATTACAATTGTTATCTTCTTAGTAAGCCCTACAGCAGTTAGTGAAAAAAAAAGGAAGAGAGGCGGTTAGTGAAACCCACAAATAAGCGGTTAGTAAGTAAGCTTAGCCAAAAATCAAGCTAGTAAGAAAGCCAGCTGGAGAAGGAAGAAGACTTACTTAAAGGAAGGAAAGGAAGCTAAGAAGGAAGGTTTCACTTTCCAACATACTAGCTAGGTAAGAAATAAAGGGAAGTAAGTAGAGGACTCGCATACTCACATAGAAGGCTTAACTCATATATTTTGCCATAGAAGTGAGAGGGAGGAAATACTCATACTCATCCTTTAAGCTTAGAATAGAAGGTAAGGTAGGGAAGATTTCACTCCTTGAACATAGCCGCCTCTTGGGACCCCTCCCCAGCGACCCCAAGGAGGGGAGGGGGCCCTGCTTCTATCTCCTGTACCAGGGGGGCTTACCAGTAGGGGTTGAGTTTTGGGGGCCCCTATCACTTCATGAATATGGCATATGCCTTTGATTACAGAGGCTTTTTCCCTTACCTGAATCTTTATACCCTCACCCTAAGACAAGTAATATATAAACTAGGAATACTATGACAGTAGACAGGGGCATCTATAAAAACACTCCCTTTTATCTATTTACCTGAACAATCTAGTAGACCTGGAGCCAGATACCAAGAATGCACGTAGTCAATGAGTCAATCATATAGAGAACTTACCTTACAAGCCATAGATGGAATTGGAATTGGGATGGATGGGTTAGTAGCCCATAAGAGATAGGGTGCTTGACCTTTTATCTTAAATCATTTCACTGCCCGGACATGATTGGATTCATTACAGTGAGAAAAATGAATCTCTAGGCAGATATTGTAAAGAACCTTCTTCTCGCCCCCAGCCTATGAGGGGACCCTAGAGGGAGGGTTGCTCTATAGGGGAGGTGTTGGATCCTTACATACATAATAGT
>APFE030590710.1:225446-243379 GCA_000404065.3 Pinus taeda
AGAGGGCTGCCATAAAAAAATGTCAATTTCTACAAGGCCTTTAGCTCTAAATTGAAGAAAAGTGATGGTACCCCATAAACAATGAAAACAGTAGTTCTGACATGGACTTTTCAGGACCTAAATGTCAATTTCGCCAAAGCCTTTAGCTCTAAAATGAAAAGGGGTGATAGGGGTAAGAAACACAATGAATCCACTTCCTGACCCTAGCCTTGTCAATTGGGTCAATTTAGTACATAAGGGTGGCATATGGGAAGTAGCCGGTAATGCTTATTTCCTAACCCTGGCCTTGTTAATTGGGTCAATTCAATAATAGAAGATGGCATGTCAGTTAGTTATCAGTTAGTCAATTGATCTGCATGAATCTCGGCCTTGATCTCGGGGAAATTCACTAATGAAAAGATGGCGTTGCCCATCCCAACCATACCAACAAGAGCGACCAAAGACGCCAACCGTACCACTTCCACTAGGGAATTCCACTCTTATTGTAGAATGCATACACGGTAGGGTATAGAGCTTAGGTAGGTAATATAAATCTACTGACTATGTTACTATCTCCTCCTCCATTGCTAAAGTCCCTTATGCAATGTGCTTTTTAGTATCAGTGGTGAACAAATGAGTACCATAGGCAGGTAGAAGTACTGCCTCTTTAGTTTGAAAGATTTAGTAACCTCAGCTACAATTAGCAATGATACACTTTTTATAACCCTGATGGGGGGGTAGTACCAATATACGGGGAAGGGTAAAAGGTTGTGTGCACTAGGTTGTGTTCCCTTTTATTACCCAGGTATGTGCTTCGCCCTGCTCTCACGTCTATCAATCCAGCTATCTTTCACGAGAAATTTTGAGCATGGATGAAGGAAGAGGTCTGCAGACTCTAGTTTCAATGTTTGGTCTATAGGTATGCTAGCGGACTAATAAAAAGGTTATGCTTCAACGACTGAAGAAAGTGAAATTTATGTTGGTAGATCAACTGAAATTGCGACTAGATATGGACCGAGATCCAGCCACCTCTAACCCTATGGTACCTAGGTAAACAGGCTGCTTATCTGGTTCTTCAACTATCTCTGTATCCGCTCCTGCTACCTTTCTAGCTGCC
The DNA here is from genome assembly GCA_000404065.3 of Pinus taeda. NCBI lineage: Eukaryota > Viridiplantae > Streptophyta > Pinopsida > Pinales > Pinaceae > Pinus > Pinus taeda. The sequence goes on from APFE030590710.1 coordinate 226,543, forward strand.
TTTTACTACCTTGGTGGCAGCAATGGATCCAAATCCATTGCTAGCAGCATCCCTTCCAGATAAAGAACCTGTTGATTAATGGGTGTTTGGGGGCTTAATCCATGTCATTGTATATGAAAGGGAAGCTAATAGATGGACAAAGCTAATTTCATATAAAATTTTTCCGATAACAAAATCTATAAGAACATCACTTGGAACACATGCTAAGGCACCTCCTAGGTGAAATAGGTGGAAAGCTATGATGGTGAGTTCATCCGGACCTGAGCCATTAACTGGTACCTCAGCTCGGTAAGTAAGCACCTAACTAGTTTTCTCTTCCTCTGATAGAAGCCATTGAAGGATGTACCTTACCTGTTACTACCTATGTAAGCTAGGCGAAGAAGCTCATGGAAGCCTTGGATCTATATGCCACCTGTGATCACACATCCCGAACCTCTACATCGTGCGTGGTACAAGCATCATGAAACCACGGGAGACGCCTACGGGCACTACACCGAGGATATAAGTACCTCGGAACTCGCATAAACTAGACCGAGGCAGACCTTAAGGGATTACATGGGCACAGACTAATGAGAGGGGAGACCTTGCCATACTTCACAGACATTAGGGCATATTGATAAAGATAAACAAGTGGGACTAAGACATCCGAACAGTTATCACCCGGACATAGAATCAAAGCATACCTAAAACACTTCTATTTATCTTTCAACATTTCTATTTTATTGGATGCACTTCAATTCTCGCGGGCACATGATCTCTGCACCGGCATAGGTAACCTATCGATGAAAAAAACAACAGTACTAAATGCTTCAGCCCATAGATACTGAGCTTTTCAACATCATATTTAGTGCAGTTTCCACAATCTCACTAAACACGGAAATGGCCTTTTAGGAGGTTTTGGAATTTGAATTTCCCCTCGACCCGTATTCGTTGGTAACTAGAGCTGGAAGAAATGAATGAGATATATTATATATGTCCTTATGCATTCATGAATTCTATATTCCCGTGGTTCATTCTTTATATATTTCATTATGCTTCAAAACCTTCACCTCCTCAAATGGAAAAATGAATAGTGTATTCTACTCAAACCTCCGCCAAGGATGCATAAGCAGGCTCAACTGAGAAGGCCGCCATCACCAGCAGGGTGATCCTGTCGAAATCTCGACAATAGGAGAGGTAAGATGCAAGAAGCGATCATTCCAAATATGGGCATATGTCATTTCTGAACCAAAGAGATGCTCCTGAGAGAAGGAGAGAGATTTATGACTGATCATTATATATGTCATTTCATACATGACAAGAGAGATGTGAGTGAGAGAAGGTCCGGAAGGTCTTGCGCTTCTATGCAGGAAGAGAGATTTCCGCATATTCTCTATGTCATTATGCATGAAATGAATATATATGTCAATTACAATTTCTTATCGTATGTGGATCGTTATCGCCTTTTCTCGACGCAACCAGAATCTCGTATACAAAGAGATATATATAATTACTAATCATTCTTTTAATAGAATTAGTTTCCTTCCTTTCTTGAACTCTCGTTGACCGGCCAATCAATTTGTTAACTTACATCCAGGAGCTCCTGTGGGAGGATAGCCTAATGTTGATGGGTGGTTGGATCCCACCGGGGTACTTTAGCCCCTTCAAAGGACCCTTTCAAGATCCCTAGCATTAGCATCTTGACCTATGCTCGGGTATTCACCAAATAGGATGCGTAAGTAGGCTCGACTGATAAGGAGAGGATTTCTTTCCAACTAATCTTATTTTCTACTTGCATTTTCCATGTTCAACTGGGAAGCGCTGAAAGGCCACGAGCTACTTCAGCCAGGAAGGGGCATGATCTCGATAGCATTCAAGCCATGGAGGGCAAGGAAAGAAAATGATCACATGGAATTCAATGACAAGGCATTCACTACTTGGTACAACAAAATGGTGGAGGTCACCAAATCTCAATTTCTATTTCCCACCAGGACCATCAATCACTATCAAAAGTGGTTCTAGTTTTAAGCAATGGGGGACAACAACTACGTGAAGCCAATCATGGAAGGAAAAGATAGGATTGAAGTCAATCCCCTTTCATCCTCATTGTGACAGCTATTAGAGAATAAGTAGAAAGCTGGCCAGGAGTAACAACCAACACTATGGAACAAGGGAGTTTTTTCCTGTTTCCCAAGAAGAAGCTGCATGAAACATATGAGGAATTCAATCGAGTACCTATGTTATACCATGATTCGCTAGCCCTACAACCAGCACCAACGTGGCCAAAGAAAATGACAAAAGTGCAACTAAGACGACCATCGAGTTTAGTCGCGGAGAAGGGCCAGTCCTTTCCGCTCAGCAACAACTTGAAACATGAAACCTCCACACCCTAGCCAACATTGTGCTCCATTCAATGATTCTCTGGGAGCAGAGTCCACACACTTATCAATGCCATATAGAGGTGCTTTCATCCTCCACTCACCTTGTCAAACTTTCTATATAATAGGTTACCAGAGGTAGAAGGGGAACCAGGGCAGAGGCACGAACAAGGTGAGGCCTAACCTCAGAAAGAGCTTGTTACACAACCATGAAATAATAGAAACCCCAAGGGAGCCCTTAAATAATGGCCATTCCCTCGAGGGTTTCCCTTACATAAACTAGGGATGAGCTCTCGTATATGGAATGCAATGGAATGAACGTGAGCTAGTTCATGTAGACAGATTCTCCATCTGGCACAAAATTAGGAACTATGGCCATAGTTCCATTCATTGGGAGGCACGTAACTCACTAACTCTAGCAGGTCTAGCCCACTAACTCTAGGTGACCAGGTAGCGAGAGCTAACCTAATGATAGCTGGATAACAAGACCCAATTGAGTGAATGGGTGGAGGTGAACCAAGTCCGTTGTGTATTCCTTATCGATCAAGAAAGGTCGGGGCTGGATGTACACTTTCCCCTTTTGCAACACAACTCTCCCGTACCTTTCTAAATTGGGGAGAAATCTACCCCTCCCCCTTATTTGGTAGGGGGTGTCCCGCTTCGAAGCGCAATGCTAGACCAAATTCATCCTTGTCAAATGATCCTAGCACTGGCTGGTACAGTTGGTCATGCGGGGACAAAGGGCCCTATCCCACGCTCCCCTATTTGAAGTCATGGTCGAGGGAAATTAATCTGGTAAGTCGAGTGCCTTCTGACCCATACCGTTAGTCGGTGCTGTGAAACCAATCACAATCAATCTAGGTTGGTTGCCTTAAATAATAAGGGCATGTTCCCCCATTCAAAAAAGCATTGAGTGCTCCGGCCAGTGGGTTGCATATCGATCTCTAGGATGTATGCGTTCAAGAGCTATGGTTCTTCTTTCTTTCTCTCTTCCTGTGACTATTGGTTCAGCGAGCAATAGATTCTCCATGGCATGGTTAAGCAAGCAACAATAGGTTCCCCTAGGTCTTCTATTTGTTGGAAGGTTCGTTCACAAGGTCAATCTAAGCATTTGGGTATGCGAGGTTTCATTGTGTCCTATCGGTTCTAACATGCCTAGGTCTTCATGTTTCTGTAAGTTCGTAAGAGATCTATGGGCACACAACAATCAATTAGCAGGTAGGTGGAACTGGTGGGCAGATGGTCACTATTTCCTTTCAGTTCACTGCTTCAGGTTTCACTAACTGTGGGCAGTTGGGAACTGGGTGATTCGATCACTATGGGGGGGAAAGGGAATTGCTTCAGTTGAATTGTGGCTTGGTGATGGTTTCACTATTTCACACGATGAGTGCAATGGGTGGGAAGATGTGTCAAGGTAGATCAAAGCTATTGTTCGCAGAGGTGCTCTTCCTGTTATATCCCTCCCTCATACCTCCTGCATCTGGCCTCTTCTTCCGGACAGGCAAGTATCTATCTGTTTCAACCCCACCCCGCCACGTAGATTCTTCCTTCGTCCGGTCACGCCACAAAACAACAAACATCTAGCTCGCTCACTTGCTAGCAAGCGAGAAAAGCCGAGCCCTCGCTTCATATCCCAGTTGGCAAGCAGCAAGGTGTTGGAGGATGGCACCAAGTTATCTAGATAAATACACAGAGAAGAGAATAAGGGAACGGATAAGAAACAACATGTATCTATCCCAGGCTAGCTAGAAGAAAAAGATTTGATTAGCTTATTATACGTAAATAATCTAAAAAAGTAAAGGCACGCTATAAAATGAATCCCAGAATAGAAGCTCAGGAGCCTTGTGATAATAGGGACTCCCAGAACCCACTTTGTGACCAGGCAGGGATGGAAGATGGAAGGAATCATCTTTGGGGGTATGTGTTGCCCAACGTTATAGGAACCTTACAGTACTACTTGCCTTAGAGTACTGATTGCCCTTAGAGTCATGCATTTTTCACCTTACCTCTTACTTTGACCTTTAATACTTCATTATTTCCTTTAGACTTACCCCTTGAGTGTGCTTGCCCTTAGAGGATTGCTTGTCTTCGAGTCCTACTTCACCTTTCGAAGACCTTGACTGCCTTACTTACTGCTTCTCTCTGACTTTGACCTTGACTCCTTCGACCCGCCGAATGAACCAACACTGTAGGGTAGGTAGATGTGGACGGAGTCACTCACTCATTCCTATATGTAAGGGATTGAAATGAATGGATGAGGTCTTCAAGAGATGCCAAACCCACCTACTACCCTACCTACACTTCTTTTTTGGAAAGTAAACCAACCTATCTAAAATGATTTGGGGGAAATGAACCTAACCATATTCGAGGGGAAAGTCACACAACTAGAAGACTTAGTCCCCACCTTCTGAACCCACAACTACCCTATTTAGTCCCCACCGAACGAAACACCTGACCAGATTCAAGGGCCAACCAAACACCTCACCCACCGATTTAGGAATTGCCCAATGAACCATCAAATAAAAGAAGAGTTAGGACCCACCTTAGGATCCTGATTCATCAACCTACCTTAGCACCACACGAGCACACAACACGCCCTACCCAATTATCAACCCCAACTAGACTGCTTTTACCTCCATACACCTTTGTACGGACCTTACCAATGACTTTGATTTTGCTTTATATATGTCATTTCTAATTGAACTTACAGCTTAGTCTTCCGAACACCTTGGTCATGCACGAACTTCATATAGTAGGCAGGGATCATACATACAACACATACAGTGCTAAAGTGTAATGACTGCTCTTCCCTCCTTCTACTAACAGCTAAAAGTGCCCACTAGCCCCCCTCCCTTTATTCCCTTTCACTAGTTTGGGTTGGGAGTCTATGATGTGGGCCGGTGTAGTTGTTGGGCTTGTATTTGTAGTTGTTCGGATAGATCATGTGGGCCAGTAAGTCCTCCAGTCGTGCTTGTGCATTCGGCTCTATCTGCTATGGCTCATTCCTTCCTACTCTCATTACAACTCTTAGGTACGATAGAAGAAGAGTATAAGTCCCCCTTAAATGGTTTCCCCCTTAAAGTGATAAAACCACTAGCTAGTTCAATACTTCTTATAGTGTATAAGCACAACTTTTAGCTATTAATCACTCTATTCCTAACAAGAAAATTCGAATGAATGGGAGAGGACTCTATGTAGGTAACCCAATGAAGGCCACAATAAAGTAGCTAGTAGCTCGTGCAATGCATGGGTTTGAGCATGGAACTGGATGAAGCATGCTATTGCAAAGGTGGAGAATGGAAAGCAAAGTAGATGGAAAAAAAGAGAAACCACTCTAAACAGTACAACTGGGTAGATAAAAATACATTAACACAAACAACCATATGTGCTATGACCATGTAAAGCATGCTACGACTGCAAAAAAACATAGAGTGGGATATGAGTGTGCAATGGAAATTAGTAAAGCAAACACACGATGTGTGAGTATGCAACAATAATCATCAAGAATGAAATGCATGCTATAAGTGAGTGATGCCTTGGTATAAGACATACAATAGCATATTAAGGCACATGCTAATAGAAATAAGGCAAAGTCGTGATGCATAACAACAAAGTGTAACTCGCAGCTCCACAAAGATAGAGAACTAGTCCCTATTACACCCAGTAAGACAATGCACCTAATGATCATACTAGTTGGATACACTCACTCATGAGGCTCCTATAAAAATCATTTTTCACATACCTTATTAGCACTCTCAAAAAAGATGGATACATGCATATTAGAGTACAACCATGAGATCCTACTAAGGCTAGCTCATGTTACACAAGTGTATCATGTGTTAATGGAACACTATGGATGGAAAAAGTTCCCCCTATAGGGATTGATTATGGCTTATCATCAATCTACAGGGCATGGGATAGTCCTTAGGATTTTTAGATTGGATAGGATCCTTCTGTATCCTTGCATACTATGAGTGCCTAGCAAGAAGACACGTGTAGGCTTAAACTCTACCCCTAACCCAATCAAAGCAAAAATTGATATCTATAGGTCCCACCCAAATCTATGGGCTTGACAAGTATTCCTCCTTAAGTAGTCAGGAAGGATGCCTACACGCTCAATATAATAGACACATGGTCATATGTAGAGAGAAGGATCATCCTATTATGGGATTATAGGATGAATAAAAGACCCACACCCTAACGTGATATGAGGTGGAATGGGTAAATACACAAGTGAACAAAGTGGAACATATGGATTTGAACTGGCCATGAGGAGCAGTCGGATGGGTGGGGCTTGCCTCATGAACAATCTACCTCGCTAGGCAATCTCACCAATTCAGTAGCGGTAACTGATAGGCAATCTATACTACTCACTGGTCTGATTGATTGTATTTCTGGGCTTGCCGTCGTAAGAGTTGTTCTGCTGGGTGGGCTTGTCTTCTGACTTGACTACATGTTCATAGCCTTGCCTTCTTCATCCACCCACCAAATCAGAGTATGAAACCCACCAAATACAGGGTCTTCCCACACCTATTCTTCCCGAGTTGAAAAGTCTCACCTACAGATTCACCCACAACAATAGGGAGGACATGAGTTAATTGTTTGAATGAATTTATTTGAATTATAAAGATAGAGCTTGACTTGGCTGGGAAAGCGCTGGGGAACATCCGTGGGTAGCATATTGATGAGCATTGTGATCGATCGGCAAAGTATGAATTACGAGATCTTCATATCTGGCACTAATGTACAAAAGTGACCGAAGAATGCCCCTTGGTCCTTAATTGAGACTTAGAATTTGATGCCTAGGTAACTTCAAAATCCTTCACACCCCAAGAGAGCATCTAGTGGCAAAGGGTGCCATTACCCAGCCACTTTTACCCCCATACCTATAGCAACCACCAGTATTGGATCTTGGATTGTCGGAAGAACTGCCCTCAGGAGCTACCTACAGCTAGACTCCATATAATGTACGGAGTTGCTTGAGTGGGCCAAATATTGCTATTGACTTTCTTAAACCTATTGGAATTACTTCTGTGTTACTTCTATATACCCACCCCTACTTCACCAACCTAGATTTACCTTTCACTTACAACATTATATTGATTGGATGGAAGGGCTTCACATAGAGCTTCTTGTACGGGCATAGATACAGCACCTGCGTTCGATCACACTTCCTATTGAAATATTCTTACTTTTGGTACCGCTATGAACTATACCATTGAGGAGCTTTGCCAATATGATTTAGAATACACCGCATTCTAGGAAAGAATACACCTACCTACCTTTCACATAAATGCCTACACCTTCTGGTTAGTTACCAATCAAACTACCTTAAACTACCTATCCCTGTACACTTGCCTTATCCATGCTTAGTTGCTACTGCTCCATTAATGAAGATAGGCAACATTTCTAGGAAAGAAACTTTAGATCCCTACCTTTCCTGTCATTTTAGTGCTTGCTAACCGGGTACCCACCCTATCCATTCACTTATAGCTTCCAAGAATACTTTTTTGGTGAGAAGCAATAGTCTATGAACTACCCTATCCTTTCCTTACCTTAGAAATTCTTATGGGTGGGTGGTACCACTATCCAACTTCTAGGTATATAACCTATTCCGCCGAATAACCTATACTCTTCATCCATTAGAACCCGCTTGAACCAAGTTTCATGGATCATATAATACTAGTGATTATGGAAAGATAGTATCCTATTACTAGTGTGTCACTTGTAGTGAGCTTATACATGTGGAATACTAGTGAGAAGGATAATGATTACCATTACCTGTACTTGATTCTTGTATTAACCTTGACATATGACTATTGTGTACAAGCACTGTTCAGGCTATGAGTATTGTACTAGTTATACCAGTTCCATTGAGTGAATACATGTACTATCTCCTTTGTTTCAATCATCAATACTATGAGCGTAATACATGTAGTGATGCTCATTATGAATAGTAACAAGCAGGAAGCTCCATAACTCTTACCAGCTTTCATTACGGTTGGATAAGTAGTACTAGTAAGCATAGTGAAATCGAGACTATTATAGACATGTAAGTTCATCCCATTAGTTGTATCCCTTATATATCAGTAATAAATACCACTTCACTATCACTTATACATGTATAGATGTAATGAATCACAATATCTAAGAGCTATGATTAGGCTTGTTCATGCCTTTGATATATAATGGACTTACTTCTTCTTATATGACTAGCTTGACTATACTATCTGCCTAATTAAGATACCATGTATAGATGCTCTTATCCAAGTTATGATGACGTTATATCCATAATATGGAACTAGTATCTATATCAATTTATCCAAGCCATTGAATCCAAGGTAATGACTAGTTAAGCTGATCTGTAATCTCACACCAATTAGCTGGCATTGGAACTAAGCTTTGTACTATTCAAGTTGGTTTTCTCACCTAGTCAGTTTGGATCAATATGGTTACAATTAGGTCATATCTAAGCTACCTGTTATCGACCATGGGTCTCAAAGCATGACATATGACCCACCTGCAGTATCTAGTAAGTCCAATCACGATATAAGGATATGAATTCTATCAGAATCAACACACTTAACTAACATATGCGATTATATTACTCATACATAGTGAGCTTGATAGATATGGATCACTTATAGTTAACCTATTAGATAAGTTCAAGCGGGTATTAAGGTGTTATGGATCTACTTGTTCAGACTTACTTACATGATTGATTAGGTGATTACAGTACTACTTATACCAGATATGCCTTAATTTCCCTTATTGTGGGATGTATGTGATCGATGAGGTATGGGAATAAGAGCACATACACATTACACATATAAGGAATAGGAAATCACAAGATCATAAGCTATGTTATTATCTAGATACCATGTGTGAGAAGAGTCATTACACTCAGTACTCTTCATAGGTTGAATATGGACTATCTCTACTTAGACTAATATAGTATTATTACCTTTGATTTCATAGTATAGGTACCGATATTGTATCGTATTAGCTAATCTAAGCTTCAGGAGTTTGAGTAAGGCTACTACTTAATGGTGTTCATTAGGGTCTCACTTATTCATACCAACTTAGCTGTTTCCAGGCTGATAAGTGTCATAGTGCTAGTTTCATTGAATCAAAGGGTCATGCTTATCCACCTAATATCACTAAGTTGATAACTCTAATCATATCTATATTATGGAAACAAGATTGGATCTGATCACTATAAGCTAATATGGAAATCATAGGAATCCAGGTTCAACTCATAGGGTTAGTTCTACTTACTAATCTCAATAAGAAGCTGACCAAGCTTACATTGACTCATATCCTATAAGCATGGGATTAGATATGCTTTAGTAACAAGTATAACAAGGAAGCATGATGAGAATGGTTAGGCTAGTATAAGTAGTGGAAACAAGAGTGCTTTGGTTTACAGACAGCTTTCTATGAATATGAAGTGTGTGAATATTGATGATATTATGCATAGTACGTACAGAGCTTATACATGTTGGAACCATTAGTAAGAGCAATACTAGTAAGCTATGGGATTTCTACTAAACATGCTTAGATTACACTGTATTCATTCAACTAGTTACGACCCTTATGTTCACACTGGTTACTACTTGCTATGTTGAATATGTAATGGCAATCACTGCTTTGATCTCACTTACATATGTGCTAATCACTGAACATGTGGAATTGAACCACATCCTTTGGCTCATCATACTTTGAGTTTATTCACATAGCTAATGCCCCAGGGGACCCCGATCAATCCGTTCGACTGATTGGGCTGGGAGGGTCCAGTGGGGACTGGCTATCCCTAGGGCCCCCATATACTTAGTAGTTGTTCCAGGTCTAGCACATCAAGATCAAGAGCCATAAGCAGGAGAAGCAAAGAAGATAGGAGCAGTAGTTCATTTTGTTGATCCTTCTATTAGTTCAGCATTTGGTTTCGCATTACCAGGTCGAGATGAAGCAGCACAAACAATTCCAATCCCAACATCCCTTTTAGTTATAGGAGGACCAGGTGAAGCAGTTAATGATGCGCTTGACTCTATGGGTGGAGCAATACCAATAATAGCATTTGAACCAGCAGAGCTAGTGGTAGACCCATTTTCTACACCACCCGCATCAGTCGTCTCTGAGTTTGATGTAGTAGATGGTACCCCCCCAGGATGCCATAGGAGAGCCAAGATTTGAGGCCAGGTTTCAATCACTCGATGCCAGGACTTTGACATGTGATTTCAACATGCCCATAATAGCATGGGGTAGTACTTATCCATGGTGATATCGTCTAGGAACCTCAACACTGGTTACAATGTACTTGCTCAATGTCTCTATGGCGTATCGTATATATCCGTGATGTGGAGACAAGTAGGGGCTAAAGGGAAAAATGACGTTATGGGGAGCTCTACATCCCAGGGACCCCAGGGGGCCCCTTGAGGGGGATCCCATTTGTGATATGGATTGGGGGCACTGGATCTCCATCTCCCCTAAGGGGCCTAGGGACTGTGTACCTAGTGGGCCCCCATCTATGGCAAAAGGTAGGAATGGAACACCCTGCCTGACCCACAAAAGATAGTCTACTTCTGGCTTGTCCTCCCATCCGAGGGTTTATATTACGTAGATGAGTGATCACATCCTATCAGATTAGTGAAGACAAGAAGAAGAATATAACCATCCATTAATCCTCCTTGGGGCCCCCACCATCCATTCACCCCCGGTGGGAGTAGGAATATAGTTTAGGCATGCCCTCTATCTAGGATGTTCTATCCAGTATTATAGGAGGAGTTAACAAAATTATTGTCCATAAACTCAACTTTTCCAACTCCAACCCTAGGGGAGCACTATCAGATAGAGAGATAATTCCTCTCCCTTATGGTCAAGCCTGCCTTCGCATCCTCATTCGTCGATAAACCAGCAAGAAAACAAAACCGATGGGCTTAACAGATAGACCCGAACTATCCTCTTACTTTGAACTTGACCCTGATGGAGAGAAAAATATCCGGGCAACTTATTTACATGGGTTATAACTTGTTCTACCTCACGTTGATCGGTTGCTTCAGAGAGATTCAACTGATAGGAATGAATGCACTGTCGCTCGCTATCTGGAAGTGTAGTGTGAGGACCTTACTTGACTGGGATGGGAATGAATCCTTAAAGCCTACGAGGACCCGAATAACTGGATAGGACTCGACCTTTATATAGATCCTTTGTAGATCAACCTGCCCCCCACTGGAGATAGGTTCTTTGTAGAAATCTCAACCGGCCACAACTACTGGTTTGGTGAATAAAGATCGAACTGGCCCCGGATTATAAGTCCTATCAACCGTACATACTAGCTTCTCCAAGCAAATCTTTTCATCACATAGAAAAAAGAAGGGCCTTCGGACGAAAGGCATGTATGGTTCCTTAAGAGCCAATTCCTTCTTTGTAGATTGAATGAATGATGAAACCTGGGAACGGAAAATGATACTTATAAGGTTGCCCTGCTCTCTCTCAATGCCAGGCACTCGTTCGATGCACTGCGCATACCTTCCATATCTAGATCTCATTGCAAAGCTGTCAATAGCAGATTCTGATCGAGATCAAGATCCAACCATTGAAGCAGACAACACCTACACTAGCAGCACCCCCACTAGCTTCAGTAGTTCCACCTTATCCACTGCCAGTACCATTAGTAGCAACATCCTCGCTAGTTAGAGTTATTGACCCACTTTCCCACGACTATCTTCGGGTCAAGCACCTAAGTCAGTCACAAGAGAAGCAAAGGTAGCAGCACACCTTCTAGCTCCATTTCGAGATCGAGAATCCCTGTAGCTTCTCTTCACCCGGTTCCATTTCTAGTTCCAGTCCCAGCATACGAGCCAACATCTCACCTAGTGGTGTCCCTTCTTCCAAGTCTATACCCAACAGCTTCCCCACGAGTGAATGCATCCCTTATTGTCCCATCTATTCTATATGAACCAGCAGCAAAGCCAATAGTAGCAGTATGAGTAGCAAAGGCAGGTGCACCAGTAGAAGTAGAGCCATAAGCTAAGCCATAAGCAGGGGCATGTGCACCAGTAGCAGAGGCAGTTGTTTACCCATAGCATCCATAAACATATCCAGTTTACCCATAATACCCTAATGATCGTGACCAAGCTTATGATTCTGACCTTCATGATTGAGATCCAAGTTATGCCTTTCATTTGGATCCATATCCAGATGACCCCATGAAAGTACCAGTTCCATACCCAGAAGTAGCAGTTCCAAAGCGAGTCACTTCAGTAGTAGCCGTTGATCCAGATCCAGCTTTAAGATTCTGTAGGTGGATGGACTCATTAATCTATGCGCAGGAAGCATATGAACAAACTAGATACTTTCACACTACCTCATGAACCATTGTGTTAAAGCTAAGGTGGATGACATCCCACTGGTGGATGGACTCATGAACCCACTGGTGCACCGTGAGGAGCCAGAGGTTGTTCTAGCCAACCGTGGGAGGGACATGCTTAGTGGGATGGGACATGCTTAGTGGGACATGCTTAGTTATAGCCAACGATGCTTAGTCCAACATGGGTTGTTCTAGTCAGTGGACAGGTGGTCATCGGGAAGAAAACAGATGGAGAAATATTTTCTATTCTGTGGACATATGGGCCCTTATTGCACTTCGAGAATCAATCTCAGGGTGGGGAGGAAGCATATGAACGAATTAGATACTTTCACACTACCTCATCAACCAATATTCGTAGCGTGCCTCATCAAATCATATGACTCATAAACTCTTTTCTTTAAAGCACTGTTACCGCGGGCATAAGATTACCAATGACATAAGGTCACTTTTATCATCCTAACCCATCCCCAGGGGCCCCCATCACAGGTAGGGTAAAGCTTCATCTGGGTGCCTGCATAGTAACTCGATAGAACAACAACAGATTCCTAAGGGCACGGGTCCATCGTAGTATGGGTCGGCCGAGTCGGGCTTTTTAGTCGAGTGTGCTAACCAGCATCCTTCGGGCCTATTGTTTGAGAGTTCGGTTGGCTCACCCTGCTCTCCCTTCGTGAGCATGCGACTACGTCCTATACGAGATTGGCCATTTGAACTGTGGCGGAGGTCTCAACCTTTAGATCTTCCTACATGCATAATTACATATATAATGAATGGATGAAGTTCAAGTCTCTTAAGAATGAGGAGCTTTTCCAGGTCTCCTCACCATATGAATAGTTGATCCCTAACCGAGCCTACCGGTCGAGAACTAATGGATATGGAACCTATCTCTATCTCTCCTCAAGCGGGGTCGAGATAGGATAGGTACGGTCTCCCTATCGGTCGATAACTAGAGCATAATCTCATATAATAAGTAGATAAAGAACTAGGGAAAGGGAGAAGGAGATTGAACTCTCTCTCCCTAAGCAAGGTCGAGAGAGGTGTATCATATATAATATACAGCCCTTTGAAATGAAGAAATGAAGAAGTTAAAATAGAGATCATAGTTTTATGGAGAGTTTTAGTTGCAGCAAAATAGTTAGGTATAAAACATATTCAGATATATGGAGAAATAAAAGGAATCATTGACTAGGTGAAGGGTTTTAATAGTTTCAATCCAACCATTCTAAACCGCTAAACAGTAAATTTATTATAAAAAAAAAAAATTGACAAAATACAATTAAGTTTTATTTCTATGCATATGAACCAAAAAGTCATAATCAATACTGACACCATTAATTACTCATAGGACTTTCATTTTTTGAAATATTGTGTCAAACCAAAAAGTGCAAGGAAAATATGAAAAATTGTCAGTAAATCGTATGAAGGAAAACTCTACGATATTCCTGTATTTTTATTAACTTAATTTTTTTCGTTGATTGTAAGTGTAGGAATTATATAATGAATAGTAAAAATTATATTGAATATGTGCTACAAAGATTCTATCAAAAATACAATATAATGTTATAACACAAAGACTGGAATACTATGCAAATGTACTATCCTTATAAAAAGTAGAAGAAGCGTTTCTTTCCACTGGGAAAAAATAACGTAGAAGATTGTGTCATCCACTAGGTAGGTTTGGACATAGTTCGTAAAAACAAATCCATTAGTATGCCTCCCTAGTAGAAATTAGTACAAAACATTCTGATCCTGATGAAATTGTTTAGTAACGAGAAGTTGTTTAGTAACGAGAAGAATTTGAAGGATTTGTCCATATTGTTTGTTTTGGAGAATAGTTTGTGTGGATTGAGAAAGTTAATATAGAGGGATGGAATGTTAGTTGTTTTTAATGAGATGTTTGGAAGTTTTTCCTGGTGTGTTTTTTTTTTATTTTTTTAAAATTTGGTAAGAATTTATTGAAAACACAAATTTTATGATAATTTTTGTTTAATCAAAATATCTTAAATTTTTTTAAAAATATTGAATCTATATATACGATTAAAAACCCAATTTAAATAATACAATTTAAAATTTCACTTCAAATCCAAAAAAATCACACCAAAAATAACTCAGATTAAAATTCTTGATCGAAAGTCAGCACATTACTTCGAACCTGAACTATATCCCTTCCCGGGTCTCACATATATGGTCGACTGACTGCTCGATTCAATGTTGTTCACCGAGTAGCAGCACTAGCTGGGGCTCGAAGGGAAAATCGGAACTCTGGGAATTGGGCAGCAGAGTATTGATGCCGGCCGACGCCGTCCATTTGCCATCAAGTTGCTGAGCCTCTTGTAAAAGTGTGCCACAAGGTCGGTTCCAGTGTGTAAGTTGTCGGTGAAGGTTTTGAATCCACTTCTTCCTCGATGATCACGACAGCTAAAATTTCATTTTTAAATGGGTTTAGTAGGTTAAGAGATATAAAAAGTATTGGAATTTTACCTACTAAATAATTTAAATTTAAGTTTTTATATGGGATTTTAATTAAAATTAATTAGAAAAATATATATATACTTTTTTATAAATTAGATTAAGTCATTTTTTAGTGGTGTTAGAGTTCCAATAAAAAGGATTTCGAACTGGTAAGCTTATCTAATTTTTTTCTCCATTGCATTGTCAATATTATCTTTTAGTTATAGTTAGAAACTTCCATTACTCCTATAAATTAGGTGGATGTACAAAATACTTTCTCAAGCATTGAAATAATTTCTTTTTGTTTTAAATGTAGTTTGTTGTTATTTCTTCGAGTCTTATTGTCAGTGTCATTATAATCTTACATGGTATCAGAGCTTGTGGTGTTATAGTTTCAATCATAGCTACCAAATTCGGCCATATTACGGAATTTCGTCAATCCCAACAATCGGCCTAAAATTTTCTTAGAATAAGGGATTAATCTAGTAGGTTAATGGCATATTAATTGAAAATCTATGACTCATTCCAAAATGATTATTGATTACTTGTTATAGGATGACCTCTGAATAGAAATAAATAAAGGAAGAGCAAAAGTGGAAAAAAGAAATAGAAGTTAAAAGTAGAATTAGGGAAAAATTGTTTTTCATTCACGGAAACTTTAGAAAGGAGGAAAAGAAAGAATGTGTGAAAGTGACTTAATTCTATGAGTGATTGTTTTTTATTTATAGAGTGATTATAGATAAGCTGGTTCCATAAATATACATCCATATATAAATAAAAGTAAATTAAAAAAATATTAATATAAATTTGAAAAATTATATATAAATAAATTTGAAATTAATAAGAATAGTGCAATTCTCGAGTTTGTTTTGAAAAGAATTTTTTTTTGGGGAAAATAATAAATATTAAGATTTTTGAGATAAAATTTTATTTATAAAATTATTATATTATTCATTGTTAATAAAAGTAGTTCAAAAGAAAAAAAATTGACAAACCAAAAACGTGAGTGTTTAAGATCTCTATTATCTAATTAATTATTATTTTTTAAATGAAATTTTTTCATTCAAATTTTATCAGAATTAAAATTCAAACTTGGCCCCTTCCGAGATCCTACTTGTGGTGGCATCACAGGTCACTCCCACCCAGTTGTTATACATCGGTCTGCTAACATTTCAGTAGAGCTTTGTCCTCTGAGGAACCTTGTTTAGAAACTCCAGCGACGCTTGCCCATTACCAGCAGGAGAAACAGTACGACCATCCTCGCCAGCAATGCAAGCGCTGGGTCGAAGGCTCCCTGCACATCGGTCATCGCATGAAACAATGACTAGGGTTTATAAATTTCAAATTTGCCCAAATCATTTTTTTATTAAAATAATGAGAAAGGCCAATTATTTATGGGAAAGTATTTTTGGATCTTAATTTAAAAAAAAAAGGATTTCTTTTGAAGTTTGGAAAATTATTTCGCATAGTTTATTTTTCTGGTAAAAGAGTTTTGCGTAGAATTTTTGGAATGAGTTGGTTTCTTAGAAATAAATGATGTATTTAAATAATAATAATAATAAATTAATTTTGATATTATGATAGAATTAAAGATAATAAAATTATTTATTCTTATAATTATGATATTTGGAATAGGAAAAATATAATAGTTGTTATAATTTAA
>APFE030590710.1:243389-256594 GCA_000404065.3 Pinus taeda
TATAATTTAAGTGATTTTGACAAATGAAAATCAATTAATTTTTACAAAAGAAATTGAATTATCTATAGGAATAAATGAGATGAATCAATGGGTTCATTGGGTTGTATGTATTAGATAACTTATTATTTCATATTGAATAATGTATCACTCTCAAACAAATTTAAAATAAGCTGGCCTCTATATTTGGAAGTTTGGAAGTGTCAATGAATTCCACACTTTAGAATTGGAAAATAAATTATCAACAGTTGCCTCTATTGACTAGTATATTGCTCAAATTAGGTCATTGTTGTCTCCATTGAAAGCATTGGAAAGGAGAAAAAAAGAACTGAATGTATTTTTTTTTATCTTATCAAAGTTAAAGAGTCATTTTCAAGTTTCCATATCTACCTTTTATTGAACAAGGGATGTCCTTGGTGACTCATTCATAATGCCCAACTTTGAAACATTTTATGATCATCTCATAAGAAAACAATGCAACCTCAAGTGGCTAAATGTTCTCTCTACTTATTGAAATAGGGCATTGGTAGCTCATAACTCCAAAGGTCAAAATAAAGTTGAATCTCAACAAAAGAAATATTAGGTTCAAAGCTCGAGAGTCTTCATCTAAGCCTAGTAACTGTAATACTAAGCCTCCACCTCCAACTTCCACGAACAAAAGATCCTTTTCCAAGGAAAAGAAGAAATAGGAATAAGAAATATTAGGTTCAAAGCTCGAGAGTCTTCATCTAAACCTAGTAACTGTAATACTAAGCCTCCACCTCCAACTTCCACGAACAAAAGATCCTTTTCCAAGGAAAAGAAGAAATAGGAATAAGAAGACAAAAAATGATGAAACTTCTACCTTTTATGGCAAACCTAGGCATATAGAAGAAAAGTGTTGGAAAACATTGGATGCCTTAGATGATGCCATGAAGAAGCACAACATCTCAATCGGAAAAGGACACACTTTATCATCCCAAGCCAGATGTATATGTACTATAGCACCCCTCCTCCCAACTCCACCCAAACTACCTGCCAGTTGGGGTAAGCATGCGACGAGAGAGGCTACTATAAGGGATTCAACTTCTTTGGTGGCCTTAAGGAAATGGAACCAACGAAACATATCAAACAAACTCATCCACATCAACAACAACACCCTCAAGAGACATTTCAACCACTCACACATCTTGTCCCTAAGTCTCGCTGATGATTTAATCCTTTTAACCCAAAGTCGCTCTCATAGGCATATGTGCCAGCAACTGTGGACTATTCTTAGCGGACCTGTGCAGGCAAACCCAAGATTTGAGCTACTTTTCTAGTCCAGAATCTCAGCCTCTACCTATAACTTGCTACAACATTCATAATCCATCAAAGAGATGATAACAATGCTGATAAATCAAAATGAACCTCAGGACTAAGCCAGAGATCCCCAACCAGGACTGACATTCTATCAAACACTTGGCATCAATGCAACCTACAAGTCTATGATACAAGAAAAAGCATAAATGACTGAAAGAACATATGAAAAATAACCAAAAGGATGACCCCCTTCTCCATTGAACTATTATATAATCAATTAGGTCTTGCATCCATCCATTTAACAATTACAAGTAAATACATGCAATAACCATGACATGAATGAGTCATTTAGCCATGCTTATAACCAACATAAAACCATATAAATCTCATAGATATGACAACCATGAAATCTACATATAAACCACTGCAAAGGTAAAATAACTTAGCTTCTATTAATCATAGGCAAAACTGACCAAGTTCGGGACTTCCACATACCACCTGACCGTATACATGGCTGAACCAAATCTCTCTTTCATCCAACCACCCCCATTCGATATTCCAAGCATAAATGTGGGATCTCATAGAACAACTAAGGGAATCCATAGGTTAAACCACCTCCACCCTCACCAAACCGTTACGACACCAAAACCAGTGCTCTGATCACAACTGAACCAAACATGGAATGCCATTAATAATCCATCACTATCCTTGAGGAGTTTTTCTTCTCCTTATCTATTAGACGTTACCACAATCCAATCCTAGATCACTAGGCCCTAAACCGAGACTAGTCACTCAGGCTTTACACAATCCAAACCCAGATCACTAGTCCCTAAACCGAGATTTCTCCCTTAGGGTTTACCATCTATCCTGCAAAAATCAGTCAAGGAATTCCTAGGCCTTTGGGAATGAACCTTGAGACCACCTCTGCCCCCGATTCTGAAATCCATCCAGTAAATCAAAGCTCAAAACTAAGATAAAAATCCCAACATACCATGGAATCTGAAAAAAGGAAATGCTAGACTGAAAACCATTGTCATAACCTAGAAAAACCATGCAACCGGAAACAAGAGAACCATATACGAACACGCAAAGCCATGCATGTCCAAACCAGCTAGGAAATCACACATGCATAAGGTTACCTGCAAGTATTTCTGCTGAAGTTTCCTGATCCTACTCTTCTTCCTTGATACTTACTTTCCTTCCTTTCCTTTTGCTTGCTTTTCCTTCCTTTCCTTTTGCTTGCTTTTCCTTCCTTGATCCAAAACTAGAGTGCTCCAAGAAAACTATAAGTGACAAAGAGTGAGGAGAGAGAATAATGAGAGAGCTTCAAAACTTGAACTGACAGAAGGTTAGAAAAAGATTGCAAACTGATCTTCAAAAGACTTTTTATTAACGAGACCTCTATTTTCTTCATTTACCATTATTTTCCTTCAATTTCCTCCTCACATGCAACCTGTGGCCTTTCACCTTACTTTTCTCCTAATTTCCTTTATTTTCATAAATAAATGTGCCAAAAATGTCATTTTACCTTTCCAAAGCCTTTTCCTTAGCCTTTGC
Source organism: Pinus taeda (assembly GCA_000404065.3). Classification (NCBI taxonomy): domain Eukaryota; kingdom Viridiplantae; phylum Streptophyta; class Pinopsida; order Pinales; family Pinaceae; genus Pinus; species Pinus taeda. Next base: position 246,225 of record APFE030590710.1, read on the forward strand.
CAATTTTTCTTAGCCAAAACACACATTTAGTGATGCCCACTAGGATATCTTTGCCCAACATTCATCTTGGAATAAGTGTTCCCTAATTGTTGTCTTGTTTTGCCTTTATATACTCTTATTACATGGAATTTTCACCAGGGCTATTATAGAACCCCGACCCCCTTGGGGAACACTGTCCTCAGTGTTAAACCACACCAAGACCTAAACAAGATCGCTGAAAAAAACATACCGTCCATGGAGCTTTATAACTTAGCTCGTTGCAGTATTTACAATGAGTGACCTTTTCAAAATTAAAACATCATGACAACATGACCAAATAACAACCATAACGCATATTAGAGCTTTATAACAAAACTCATTATGGTATTTATGATAACCACATATACACATATGCACATTTTCTAAACTAGCAAATGTAATGATATGATGCCTGTATCAATCAACAAGGGAGTCCAGAGGCTCACACCTCCACCCTAAAGGTAATACTAGGATTCATGTCCTTCCCAAGAAGTCCAGAATCCATTGCCACAGTGAAACTACATCCAATGTTTGGCACTATAATTTTGTGCCACTTGTCCTCTCAACGAACAATTACCGACTCATTATTCTAGGGTGAACTCCCAATGTGCATATGATTCCATCTAGTAATGCTAATGACCACAAATAATATATGTGGGACCTTCCCTTCTCTGCTACACAGTCCCTCGAGAAATCTGGTCACCCCCTTTTGTGCAATCACTCACCTTCCAAGTTCCCTCGACCTGAGCGTCCTTCAATATTTCATGGCAATTTCTCTTTCCATGCAACTCCTTGCATCACACTGTGATAGACACATAACTGACAGTGCATAAATAAACATAAAAATACACAAGTTACCTTATCTTTCTATGTGAAGCACATTTCCTTGCATCTTACCACATATGTACCATGTCTCAAGGGACTCCCATTATCTTGACAGATCCACCTGTAACTAGAGACTAGCTAATATACCTATCAAGTACATGTTTAGGAATCTAGCACATATCCACATAATGTCAAACAAAATCAAGGTTAAGAAGACTTCTTTTATGCAAGGCACTCATTTGTTTGGAATTACGGTTTTCCAAACACAACCATAGGAATTCTTGTCCAATTCCTTTCTTTTACCTTTCTACCATGTTTGCAAGCAAGGCTTCCTGTATTGTCACATCACCCAACTGTTACTTATATAAGCACATCAATTGTCACCTTGTCACGCTAATAACAAGCTTGTTTCCCTGCAACTTGCTTACAAATGTTAGTCTTGCATTCTAAAGATAAACAAACTCATATCTAACATTTTGAAATCAACATTTACCAAGACTAACAATCATGTCGTAATCCATAGTCAACTCATAGTTCTTGGACACAATGCTACAATTATCACCCACTATACTCAAGTACATATCAATTGTCTCAACATATATGTCTTAGTAAAATCATCTTAAAATGAAATCACATACTCATATTATGAAATTCATCAAATATTCCACCAACTTGCAACCATACCATGTTAAATAAATCAACGAGACAACATAATTAAACAATCAAGCACCAAATATATGACATAAACAAAATCGTACCTTACTGTATCTTAGGGGAGGCTATCTTTTCTACACAATCAAAATAGTTAACATGATATAACAATCACTAACTAACATGTTCACATCCTAACTCATAAAAAATTATCATTTATTCATAGCAATCACATATGTACAATCGATCTAGATTAATACAACTCCATATCACATTGATATGTCGGCCCATACTTGAATATCGTAACCATAACCATCTACATAGGCCAATCCAACATACTGTGATACATATAACATCAAGGTATAAATTCTATAACCCTAATCATGAAGCCAACTATCATTTAACAACAAGAAGTTAACCTATAAGACATTTCATCACCAAAATATAACATAATCCTTAAGTTATCTAACCTAAAGCAATAATAGCAATGCATACAACTATAGGCTACTATCATTCTTGACTATCTCACACATGTGGATATAATCAATTAACATCTACCATGAATGTAAACTTAACATCAAAAGACATGTACATATCCCTAATGTATACAAACCTAATGCATATATAACAATCATTGACTTACATACTTGCATGTCAAACATACAATACCTATATGACAATATTGTCTTACCCTAAAGTCCAATGTTGCAACGTCATTATGATGATATGCATCTCCTGCTCTATCTCAGTGAACACATTATCATCATAACATACCAATAGGACATGATGACCTAAATTACATACCATGACTTCACAAGGCATGTTGATGGAAGAGCATGAGGCTGGAAGACAAAAGGCTTCGAATTTATTCCAAAAATACAAACAAAGTTTACAAGCAAAGGAGTTGGATCCTTTAGCTGTCAATTTATAAAGTTTTCTAGATAGATTTGAACTAGGATTTAGGGATTGAGTGATTTTATAATTAATTCAAGATGTTTAGATTCAGTTGAGATTCTCAAGGAGAATATCAACCATATTAGATATTGTCTAAGATTAGGCTGATTTGATCCATGGATTAAGAATATGATTGTTAGAATGAAATATTATTTTATGTAAGTTCTGAATGATTGTAATGGGATTTTGACTGATTTGGCCGTATAAGATTAAGTTACAGAAACTGTATCTCTATGTATTTGTGTATAATTGGTCAATCTTGGAGGTGTTTTATTCCTTCGAAATATCTCTAAGTTCTGTTGATTTCCAAGTTGACCTTTTAATTTGAATATATAAAATTTGTGTTGTATTGCCAATCTTGTGTTTTTTGTGTTTTGAAATAACTTAGTTATTTTCTAAAAACATCGTAGAATATGGTTTGAGACAAGTTAAATGTAGTGGAAGTGTTAAGTTTGGCAGAATAGAGAAAAGAAAACCTGACAAAATTGTGTCAACCCAAAGGAGCCTAGAACCGTCCAATCTATAGATCAAATAGATCTAACAGTCATCGCACATCAATAAGCTCGTCTGTTAGTCAAGGAAGAAAAGCAGTTTTACCTGTGTAGTTGTTTATCATGTGGAGAAAAAGTGGTAAGTTGTCTTTTGAAATTATAAGCGATTCCACTAATTGACTGACATGTAGCACTCAGGTGGAGAGAGAAAACCACTTTATCGGGTGGATAAACATTGCGCAAGATCTCCGTCTGATATTGTGGTGAATCATTGGATCAAATGTGCCTTGATCAAGGGTGGAGGATCACCGATTAGTTTTTTTTATCGGGTGAACCAACAACTTTCGGATTGAAAGGTAAGATCAACAGCGGAGAGTTAGTGCGATAACGTTGTGGGAAAAAACAAATGTGATAAGGAATTAACCAAAAGTTTGAATTCATTTTGATTCCGTGGAAATTGAAAGGTTTTCATATTGCATCTAAATTAAGCAGTTCTACTAATTTAGCATATTAGCCAAGTTTGGAGGTAGATGACTGATCCTCGAAAGGAAATCCAAGGATAAGTTCCACCTAAACTTGTAGAAATCGCTTATGGATTTGAATGATTATCCATTACACCTGCACCCAGAGCATCATTTGTTGTATCAGAGCAACCTACTGACACTGAACAAGATCTCAAGGATCAGAAAAAGAAATCAAACATGGCTTTTAGAGTTGGAGGAAGAGGTGGTGGTTGAAGAAGAGGAAGACCAGTTGTAAATGCTGAAGTCTTGGAAGCTATGCAACAAATGCAAGCTAGATTGGAAGCCATGGAAATGAGAAGAGGTGCAGATGCTAGAGATGTCAGTGACCCTGAAGTTGGAGCTGCAGAAGATGAGGAACCTACAGATCTGACCCCTGAAATGAGATTCTTTAAGTCAGTATTGAGATCCACATCCAAGCCTCGACTTGAAGTTTCAATCTACATAGGAAGCTTAAGCCCTGAGGAATTGATAGACTAGACAAATGACATGGAGAAATTCTTTGATTATGAAGAAACTGAAGAAGGAAAGAAGGTGAAGTTTGTTGTAACAAAACTGAAAGGACATGCAGCACTTTGGTGGGATGGAGTGTAGGCAGAAAGAAGAAGACTTAGCAAAAAACCAATTAATAATTGGAATAGGATGGTGGCAAAACTAAAAAGTAAGTTTTTTCCATATGATTATCAGCAAACATTATTTAGACAAATGCAGAATATTAGACAGAGGTCTATGGCAGTAAAGGAATACATAGAGGAATTCTATAAAGTGAGTATAAGAGCAAGACAAATCCAACATATGAATGAGAAGGTTGCAAGATATGTGAATGGTCTCAGAATGGAGATCCAAGATGAGATAAGTGTACTGTCTCCTAAACAGTGGAAGAGGCTATCATATGGTATTGACAATGGAAGAAAAACTCATGAGAAAGCAATATGCCAAAAATAGAGGTACTTTCCGAGGAAGGGGAAGTCAAGGTGGTAGAGTAAGATCTACAACACCTAGAGATGGAGATAACAACAACTCAAGTCAGCATGTATCCACAGGAGGTGATGCAAGTGGCAGAGGGGGTTTTTCTTGAGGAAGAGGAGGCAGAGGTAGAGGAAGATAAATTAGATGTTACAGATGTAACAAGCTAGGACAGAGCTTATGAGTGCCTAGAAAATATAGGAATGAATCAGAGGAATGAAATTGTTGCAAAACATGAAGAGGAAACAACAAAGGTAATAGAAGAAGAGAATGTACGAAACAAATGGGAATCTTTGGTAGTCAACAAAATTTTGTTAAAACTAGCTAAGCAAATTGTTGAACCAGCATAGAGAAAAACCTTGTTCAAGACTATGTGTAAGGTTCAAGGGAAGTGTTGTCAAATGATGATAGACAATGGTAGTACAGATAATTTGGTCTCCACAGAAGTGGTCGAGAAGTTGAAGTTGAAAACAAACAAACATCCAACACATTACAAGGTGTCATGGCTTCAAAAGGGATATCAGTTGGTAGTGACTGAGCAATGTGAAGTGGAGTTGTTGTTGCACTAAAAATTGTCACCTTGACATTCTGCAATCTGTGTGAGTCCTTTATCACTCATACTTTCCTCCTTTGCAAGTCTTAAGACTCAGTTCCTCATATCAAGCCTTGAAAATAAGGGAAAGCCCTCGAAAGTCTCTAAAACTCTGGTTCCACACTTTCTCTTTGCATTACCTGCAGTCCTGCACCTAATGGTCATGTCTCCTGTGCACTTGATCACTTTGTCTCTGTGTTATGGGAGTAGACTCTTGTAAAAGTTAAAAAGCCGCGAGTATATTCTAAAAACTCACTTACAGTCATTTCTAGAAGCTTCTGGAAGGAATCTTGAGGTGGCAAGTTCGCTCTCTTAAGGTTCACGCATCCCATACCTTAAGGAGCTAACCCCTTGATATGAGGAGCTTATCCCTTTGAAGGAGGATTCTATCCCTTCATAGGTGGACCTGTAATGTCCTTCCTTGCACTATAAAATGAAGCACTGGGCTGGTTACCTAAGAGGTTAGAAGCTAAATATTTTTTAGGTGAAATTCTGTTGGAACTTACTCTTCTTAGTTGAGTTTTTATGACAAGTGATTACATACCTCTATGATCTCATTTGGAAGAGTGCAAGGCTTGTCAAAGTAAAGGAAATTCCTATTTCGGACCCCAAGAAAAGCTTGTTCAACATCAAGCCTGAAAAGGTTGTAAGGTTCTTCTACTTCAAATCTAATACAAATAAGTTTATTTTTCTCAATAAGCTGTTGGTTCATGGTTTATTTTATGGATTCCTTGATCACCATAATAGACATGATTTATGATATTTTCTATGCAGGTGCTATTTGGTGTTTGCTTGTTTGTGATTACAGGTTCTCAAGGTAACTCTTTCGAACGATTGAAGGATGGCTACTACGAACAAGCGTTGGATCTAAGGCAGGGTATTAACACCTCTATAGTATTTGTTTATAAATCGCATATGTCTAGAGAAAGATAGATTTGTTTGTCCATTTGTTGCTAGACTATCTTCTGATACTAGTGAGACCGGTCTTGTCCACAAGATCGATTTATCTAGCCAACAAATTGGTGACTCCGCTGGGGAACTAGCTTTGGTTTTTTATTTTTCTTTGTCTTTGATTTGAGAAACTTGTTTTCGTTTCTGGTTTTTGATTGATGTGTATTGGCTTCGGTAGCTTTTAGCATCTGGATTAGGTTTTGTTTTTTCAAAGTTTTCAGGGGACCACACTTTCTATTTATAGACAGTGAGGGCATATCCACACTTTTCCTTTAGTGAACAGAGCGGGACTGCACTGGTTCTTTTGGAAGCCTACAGACCCTATGAAATTTTTTGAAAAACCTAAAATATTGTATTCCAGTTAAGTTTAGGTTTCATTTAGGGTTTTTAGTGTCTACCTAGATTTGCATTTTTCCTGTCAAAAATCTCTTGTGAGCAAGTTCCAATGGTATTTTTGTTTTAGTTGATTTTCTAGAAGTTTTGCATGCCTGGAATGGTTTTCACTTGGTCTCTGTAGTGACTCAAAGATCAGAAGCTTGAGAAACCTTAGATCACCCTGGTGTCTTTTTTTCTTCTTGATGAGTCTGACTTGGTTGTGAAATCTGTCCTTTGTGAGAAATAGATTTAGTTTTCTGCTTGCAAATCTTTGAACAAGCTTTGTTATAAGTTTTGAATTTCATTTTTAAAAAAGAAAACATATCTGGATCTTTTTGGTTGATTTGTTATTCTAAACAAATTGATCCTTAGTTTACTGAATAACTAAGTAAAAGGTACTAAAAAAGAATTGAAGCTTTTCATTCAACCTAGGTTTTTAAAAGTTTTTAGATCTCAAGATTAGTTTTTGTAGTTTTGAGTGTTTTTTAGAACTTGTAGATCTCATTTGAAGAAAATTGTTTTTTGTAGTTTCGAGTTTTGAAAAGAGAAAGGAATTTTTTGTGAGAATTTACTAGTAGTCTCCTTTTGAGTTCTTATTGAAAAAGAAAAAAAGATTTTCTTTCCATTTCCATGTTGAAAGAAAGAATTATTTCTTAAAGAATTGCATTCTCAAGCTCTTTCTTTTAGCCAGAATTTCATTGGAAGAAAAACAAATTGCTTATCATTTTAGGTGCATCTTTTTAGTGTTTTTGGAGTCAAGTATTCACACCATCAAAGTTTCATTTCCATACCTATTGACTTAAAGAACAACCCATAAAGGAAACGCTTAATTAAAATCGATCTAGTAATCTTTTCTATTTCTAGGGGTCTTAACACGAATACAGCTTAGGCTAGTATCTTGGAGTATGGAGTAATTAACTCTCCAAGATAGTTAAAACAAACAAGTAGCTACATCTTTTGGTAGGAAATAAATCCAATTGTAATTGATACATTTTGGGAAGCTTCTCCTAAAGGATTCAATCATAAGATCATGTCCAAACCTTTGAGACAATCAAGTCTATTTCATTAGGAAATATAGAAGATTTGCGCGTATTATAAGCGGTAAACCTCGGATTAACCATTGTCGAGGAACCTAGGGTCAATTTTTGGTAAACCTCAGATTGATCATGTCGAGGAGCCTTCAAGGGCATTGAGCTTTGTTACTCTGCCCTTGCGCGTAGAGCAGATCGTAGACTGTCCCCTCAGTTGTATTTTTTGTTGTTGGTAACCTTAGTGTCCATGAACTTAAGATTATTTCCTAAGGTGATGGTGAAGGACGGCTCTCACTGTACCTGGAGTAGACATCGACTACACTCACTTGGAGTCTCTGGGGGGTTCTCTTCACTTGAGATGGTTTTGTGAAGAAACTTGTGCCAGTCTATTTCATTAAGCAAGTTGTCGGGGTAACTATTCCAACTTCTCTTTCTATATTAAACTTCTACGACGTTGGATTTCATCACCAACTAGTGTTTTTAGTATGGGAAATTACTGTTTGTGTGTGGTTTTAACTCTTAGATTTTTTAGGCGTGTAATTCAAGTGTTTGTTTCTTTAGAGACTTTAGGTGATTTTATTGAAATTTTATTTGTTTGAATGTGATTAATTAAATATTTAATCATGGCTGAATTACCGAGACAATATCGTAGACTTCAGGGGAAACCTCTTGAGTACACACCAAGTCATCTTGAAGGGCTACGAGCTCTTGTATCACCTAGTGACAATAGAGTTGGATCACTAGAAGCTGGAGAGTCATCTTTAATTGTTCATCCTGATTATTAAATACAAGCAACAGACTATATTCAAGAGCAAATTTCATTTTCGAAGTTATTGGTAGTATTTCTTCTTCCAGTGAATTAGCTGAAGAACATGAAATTTTTGAGCCTGAAACTGAATCTGCTCCTAATCCAACTTTAGGATTTGCTTCTCCAACTTCTAGTGGTCTTGGTTCACCCAGAGTAGGAAATATCATTACTCAAAATCTTCCGTCTGGCCTCATTTCTATTGAAGAACTTGTTAGTCCAGAAGAAGACGTAACTCTTTCCGAAAACCAACCAACTTTAAACCTTAAGGAGCGTGAATCAATATTCTACAATCCTTTTAGGAGTGACGCTTGGTAGGTATCATTGACAATTTTTTTGGAAAACCGGGGTCATAGTTTTTTGCCACCTCGAATTCCTTTTCATCCTACACCAAGAGGTTATTATCGTCCATAAATTATGTCAAGACACTCATCTATGTTTTCCTAATCATCAGAAACATTTTTATATGGCGGTCCTTCTATTCCTTCAGGGTACTAGTCACTCACTTGTACATATTCAGGAGCATCTCCTCAACCAATTGAACATGAGTTATCAACTGGTAATAATGGAACTCAAGCATTGAACGCAGAAGAAATCCTTATGATGTCTAGTAGTATTCGAAATCCTCAACCTCAAGGTAGTTAGTTACTGCCTGGGGGACAACCCCAAGTGTTATAGACATATTTGGGCACTGCAACCCCAATCACATATGTCCATAAACCAAGGGCTTTTGAAACCCTAAAAGCGTTGTTTCATACCCTAAAGGAAGAAGGTCAACTGATTACATCATTTCGCAGAAGTTCTCCCTGAAAAACTGCTCAAAATGGACCATACAGACTACTCCATGCTAAGGGTGCGATGCATACTGAAAAGCCCTTCTGTAGGGTGCGAAGGGCGAGAGTAGACAAATGGCAAAGGCAATTTGCTAGGTGGAAACCCAGAGAATCTTCTAGAAACTACTCATATGACACTTTCCTCTCTGAATTTGCCCAGGGATGAGTAAGAGATCATGAAATCTCCAAGTGGAACCAGGAACTATCAGAGATATGACACTAATCAAAATCCCAGAACATGACTTACCCCCTTGCAAATATCTATATATGGATCCCTCATCCTAGAGATCCAGAGGCTGGAATTTTGTATTTTGTAAGGAAGTGTTGTTGGTTTCTCTGTGAAACATTGTATTGTTGGGTGATCTAGTCCTTCCATGAGGAGAAGAGGGCTTTCATGCTGGGAGGATGGCACTAGATCAGACAGCTGGGTTGTAATCCTCTCTTCTACTACTTCTATCACTAAGGCTATTTGAGTTTTCCTCCATATGCTTGTATATCTCTGAATCTTGTATTTTTTTATGCATGTGTATTGTTAATGTACATCTGATCCTATATTTTTGTCATGCGGAAAGAGTTATTTTTGCTGACAAAACTAACCTCCCTAGGAGTCTAAGACTCTCTAGTGACAAACAAGACAATTAAGAGCAATCCTTCTCTAAACATACATTATTCTATGAGAAACCAAGTGTTTTTCGGTCCTACCTCAAGTCCACCGTTTGTTGCAGTAGTCCAGCCTCGTCGATCCAGATGAGCTCCTCTTTCACTTTGAAACTTGCATACACTAACAATCAAACGATTACATAACACCTGAATATTCCATAAAACAAAGCATATTCAACATATAGACCAAGGAGTATATGAAACAATTCATTAACAACAAATCATTGAGAAGAATGGACTTATTTGTATTAAGGAAACAAAAGGAAACCATTACAACCTGAGCCTTGGTGTTGTGCACGTTCCTCCCAGGGTCCAGCAAGAGTTTTCCTCTACTTTGACAAGCTCACCCACTTCCAAATGAAACAAGAAAGGATGGTAATCTCTCCTCACGAGCTTACAATGGAAGTCCTAATTCCAGCAGCATCTACCCTTTGGAATGTTCAGCTTTCAACCTCCCCTCCCTTGGCCCAATGCCTGTATTTATAGTGTTCTAGAGGAAGTTATTCAGTTCCAACATCAATGGGATACTCCCTCTTTTGGATGGGGTAGCTCCTCTCTTGATGGCATAAGTTCCTCTATCATAGGAGTGCATGAACCATCTGGAGGCACTCAATACACGACAAACACTCTTCTAGAAGGCTCTAGAAGTGACCACAAGTAACTTTTTAAAGATGAAACTCACGCCTTTTGACCTTTA
>APFE030590710.1:263451-338541 GCA_000404065.3 Pinus taeda
TTTTAATGACTTTCTCTCTTTTTTGAAGTTTGACATGGAGAGCAGAGGTATAAGGCTTGACAAGGAGGATAATAGGACCATTGATGGAGCCATATTAACTGTAGATAGTCATGGTGACAAATTTCAGTGTAACAATTTTTTATGGTTATAGATCTCTATGCTTTGATGGTATTTTGCTGCTTTGACTCCACAGATGTTCTTTGAAGCAGAACAACTGAGAAAGGGGTGGAAAAATCTCTATCAAAGGAGAGAGGAAACAGGTAAGGAGCCAAGTGAAAGATTTAGGTTGGTACTCTCTACTTCTGTCTCATCTATCTCTCATAAAGGAAAACACAAGTAACTTTAAATTGTTTGTTTCTAAGATCAGCCTAAATCCTTGAACTCAGTTGCAAACTATGAGTGAAAACCGAGCTAAGTCTAATCCCTGGACCATCGCACTATCTATCATTGGTAGTCTGGATGCATCGCACCTCCTGTGTGCTACAGGTGAGATGCATCCCTGTTTCCCTTAAGGACAGGTGCGATGATTGAGTGAGATTGTTTCTGCCTACATATTTTGGTTTTTTCTTCATTGTTTTTAGCTCTATTCAGGAGTTTTGCTGTCTATGATCAGTATATCACTGTTGAAACCTTCTTACTTTACATTATTTAGCCTCCATTGAGAAGGAATTGTGAATGTTTTTTATGTATTTTTTATCATTTACAGTCCTCCTTTGCAAATAGTAGCTTAATCGAACTATCGTATTTTGATTTGAAAGTGTCGCAATTGTCGTTTTCATTCAAGAAAAAGAGTGTCATAAAGTCTTCCTCTTTTAGATAGTCGATTACACTTTTGCCATTGTATTTGATTTGAGTTATCATTTCTTTGAAGTGTCGAAAATAGTTTTCCTTTCAAAATTAAAAGTTTTGTCATAGTCTTCCTTTCATTTTTTGAAAAGAAATTGCTAAAGTGTCGCTTTGAAGAAAAGTAATTCAGATCTGTACTTAGTTTTATCTTTGCCATTCTCACATTAAGGAAACTGAAAAAAAATACATGCATGTGCATTTGCATTTAGACTACATGCGGAAATTGATTTAGGAAAAGTGCATTTAGTGTGTGCTCTCTGCTCTATGTTGAAAGAATTTTACTCTTCTTTCCTTAGTAGCTAGGATTTTCATTGCTAAACAAAAATAAATGACGTTTTATCATCTTAGATTGCACATTTAGGAATTGTACATCTACATCACGCGATGAACCTTGAAAGGCAAACTTCTTAAGAAAGATCAACTATAAAATAAACCTCAATGAACATAAAAATGTTTTGGAACCTAACACACAACATCTAGAAGTCTAGGCTAGATATGTATTCCAGCGGTGTAAAGCCTAGTAACTATCATTTTCATCATAGGTTGGGTGATTCCTCATCTTTGATACGACAAGTGCCAGTACAGACTTTTGCTCCCACGTACCGTGGATAATATATTGGGAAACCACAATAGGCTATATACTTTATCCTTAGGAAGCCATGTTTGTCACCCTATCGATTGCAATGCACTGAACATAGCATTCGGGAAGATTGACTGCCGTACGTAAAAGTATATTGTAGTTTTGTGATTGGTTTGGTATTCCCTCTGTCTCGACTGACAGAGTAGTCACTTTCATTCCTTTTTAGACTCCTTAAAAGAAAAGGTCCATCTGAGCACTTGTCACTTCAGGCTCATTAAAAATTGAAGGCGACTAGAGCCATCTTTAGCTTTTTCTCGACTCTTAAAAATTGAAAACGCAAGCTGTGTCAAAGCGTCATAAAATTTATTTTAATCAAAATAACATCACTGTTCCCTCATTGGTCTTAGGTCGAGAAAATGGAGTCCACCAATCAAAGATTTCCCCTTGGGAGAAATCCTATTCTTTTCTCTTCTTGGGGAGATATTGGTGCCCCTTACATGGCTACATTGTCCCTTCTAGGATTGATAGTTGGCCTACTAGTATGGCTTTTCTTGACCTCTGTCATTCAAGACACCGTAATTCCTAAGCAATCAAATCAGCAACTAGATGATACTGGAGTGGTTCCCCCACCTTCTACTTCGTTTGTTTCTCCCTCTCCTTCTTCCTCTTCATTTGGTGAAACTAGTAACACTAAAAACCAATTTGCTGAGAAGAAGAAGAAAGGGAAGGAGAAGAAGAAGAAGAAGCCAATGGTGAAAGGGGGAAACCGTACATCTTCTAGTGAAAATCCACACACTACACCATCCAAAGCTAAATCTCCATGTGTCATTTGCAAAAGGGACCACTATCATCGAGATTGTCCTTACATCCCATGGATCTTAAGGGACTGGTCTCCCTGTTTGCATAATCCAGTGTCTTCAACCTCTGCCGATCATGTTGAGAGTACACCATCAACTAGTGAAAATGAAGTCAATGGACAAAAAGGAAGATCTAAATTTCCTTGTAGGCTGTGTGAAGGTGATCATGCCCTCCATCGTTGTCTTTTCTTGGATGAAGCTAAAAGATTCTAGGATAATCGTCCTACTTCACCGCAACGACTTCCTGTTGGATACAAGAAACTCTTGTCGAGTCCATCACTAGTTGAAAATCTAACTGACACACCTCTGTTGTCGGTCGAAACTACTATCATTGAAGATAAACCCTCTGAGTCCACATCAGACAAAAGTCAATAGGTTAGCCCAATCTTGCCTTCAGAGGGTTCTCCTTCAAATGATACAGTCCCCAAAGAGAATGAGAATGACACCGTTCAAATTATTTTTGTTAACATGGATTTTGATGAACATGGGGGTAATCTACCCGTTCCTTTACCGTAGGAAGGAATTTCATCAGAGATTCATCCGACTATTTATTCGGTCCCTCGTCCAAGCAATCTAGTCATTTCATTTGATTGGAATCTACTAGCAAGATCCCACCTACCAGCTAATGTGCCATTCTAGATCATAGTACAAGCTTACAGAATGATCATGGCTGGAACTATCATAGGTGAAGGGGCTTCCATGAGCATCCTTTCCTCAATTGCTTGGAAAAAACTTGGTTCTCCATTGCTTTTTCCTAAGATTTGAAATCTTTCAGGCTTCAATAAAGGAACCAGTCGACTGTTAGGGATCCTTCCAAATTTGCCTATAACTTTGAGAAGGAAAACCGTTCATCTAAATGTGATGGCAGTCCAAGCGCCTCTAGATTACAATCTACTTCTTGGGCATGACTACATTTATACCGTGAGAGCTATTGTTTCCTCACTCTTTCGAGTGATGTGTTTCCCGTATGAAGGCAGAATGGTCCAACTCATTGACCGACTTTCATTCCCCGGTTCAAACATGGCTACTAGTCAAATGCCATCCCTAAATGGTCTTTTTGCACAAGGAATGTCTCATCAACCTCTAGTCCATCCACTTGATGATCGCGAGTGATTTGGTGAATGTGACTAAACCCATGGGGCATGCGCCCTAGCCTACTACGGTAGGAAAACCCCATATATAAGGTAGGTTTCCACGTAGGATATATGACTAGTCTGACACACCCATCCGTTTAGGAAAATGGGATTAGTCTGGAAAAAGATTTCCTCGTTGAAGGTTATGTGATTGGAAGTGGATTCAACCCTTTCACCTTTATCTATTTTGATGGACAAAGCCAAGGAAGTGTTTTGGCTGCTACGTGGACAAAACAATCTTGCAAATGCAAGAACTTCCATATGGTATTCTGGAAACTCTATTTTACTTTATACCTGGGGGCATACAAACCTTTTTTATGCAAGTGAAAAGTGACCAGCATAACTCTAACCTCGTAGTTTTTACTAACTGCAACTGCTTAAGTTAGGTGATTGGTTTCATCAACCATTCACCTTTGCAAGGGCCGACGACATCGGCAAAGAAAAGGAAATGTTTCCCATCGTGAAGCTACCTACCTATCCTTAGTAGTTCTTTAACACCTAGGATAGTAGTTGGTCATTCCTAGCTTGCATACAAAATGCCCAGAGCAAAGTTTCGCATGGGGCAAGCTCCCAAAAAAATGAACCTACCAATCAGAGACATCCTTATTATACGACTGGCATGAGCAGGATTACATGAAGTTCAAGCTCGTTAAAAAATAAACCTAGCAATGAGCATATGTTCCCCCAAAGTTTAAGCTCATTAAAAAATGAACCCATCTTTTGGTAAATAACCTTTGTGATCACATTGCTATCAACTTTTGAGCCTTGGTCGTGTTCTTACCATCACCTCCACTTTTTAGCTGATCATATGCCTCCACTTCATTGTTTACCCTTTTGAGGAATAGCTGCAACGGGTGATTCTATTAGCCACCTTCTTTACACTACCGTGATTGAAAAGTACCAAACCTTACCTGGAACCAGATGCTACTCGAAAATATCACTCATTCCTCAAAAACGAGTCTCTTTTAAACTCTTTTTAGTCTTGTAAAATATAAAAAGATTGCTGAGCAATTGGCCTCTCCAGCTCGTTAAAGTGATTGGAAGTGTCATCCCTCTATATTTTAATCTTTTTGGACCTGAGGGATCATTACACAAAAATATTGAGCGCTTGTCTTTTTCGGCTCGTTAAAGTGATTGGAAAAGTCATCCCTTTAGTATTATTTTATACATTTTCAGACTTAAGGGATTATACTACGAAAAAGGATTATTGGAGTTTCCTTTCTGTCTCTTTTTAAACTCTCTAAAACTGAAAAGGACTGATTTATCTTTGTCGTTAAACTCATTAAAACAATAGCGACAAACTTGTCCAATATAGACAAGAGCGAGTTTCATTGTCACTAGACTCGCTAAAACATAGCGACAGGTTTGCCCAAAGGGAAAATTATAGAACAAGCATATGTTATCCTCCTCAAGCCTGACAAAAATAAAGAGGTACTGGTCAAAAATGATTGGAAAATTGGAAGAAAACTTGAAGAACTTTATTGGTAGCAGGTCACTCTTGAACATGACACTTTCACTCCATCACCATGATTGAGTTGGGTTGGGTTATTCCGTTTAGCAGCCATATCACCATTGGTCCTCCGTACCATCCATTTTTGGGGTTAACACTACCAATCCATTTCAGTGTCACCAATATGTTCAAGAGAAGTCGCTCAGAGAATTCACCAACCCAGATTACACCTCATCCGCTGCAATACCTTCATGCTCCATTTTTCATGACCGCCACCCTGAACCTTGTATCATTAGATCATTTTCACCTCCAAAAAATCATTTGCTCCGTTTCATGTCGTAGATATGGGATTCATTAAGGCCCTCCCACAACAAGTCACTTCTTGTTGACATCAGCTCATTATCCGAGAAGTTGACCTAGGAACAATCCTTTCAGTACTTTGAAGCTTGCATGCCTCAATGGCATGTTTCCCACTTCTGGCAATAGGTTTACATCAATGGCCTTCGACCGAAAGATTTTGCATGGTGTTCAACATAGAATCATGTATTCACACCACATGAATTATACTCCATTACCTTCAGGGTCATTATCATTATCGGTGATTCCTCTCGTGCTTGTTAATAGCTTAAATCATTGGCTGGTAATCAGACGATGTCTTTCCATGTTCGACATCAGAACATCTTTTCACATGGATTGACTTGTACTTCGGGTGAAGATTGAATGAGTTTGAAGACCCAGAATCTAGTTTCATCCATCCGAGCTGCGATATATTCAGGAAAGTAAAGACATCAAACGTACTCCATAGCTGCATAGATAATCATCCATCCTAAGGGATGATGGCTCTACCAGAATCATTAGTCTGCCACACAGATGATTCTCTGTCCTATGTACATGAAAATGAATTTATAAAGCTGAGCATGGGAATGCCCGCCTCAGCTAGATCATGAAAATATTATGAAGATAATGTATTGTATTGTATCTTATTACATGTCACCTTCCAGTTCGTAAAACCTCGGATCCTCATGATAAAGCATTTCACCCGACATCAGAAGATTTACGACCTCATGCTTTAGGGGGAAACTGTTATAGACATATTTGGGCATTGCAACCCCAATCACATATGTGCATAAACCAAGGGCTTCTAAACCCCTAAAAGTGTTGTTTCATACCCTAAAGGAACAAGGTCATCTGATTACATCATTTCCCAGAAGTTCTCCCTAAAAAACTAGTCAGAACTGGTCAAAACTGTACCATACAGACTACTCCATGCTAAGTGTGTGATGCATCTCACCTGCAACACACAAAGGGTGCGATGCGTACTGAAAAACCCTTATGTAGGGTGTGATGGGCGAGAGTAGACAAATGGAAAAGGCTGTTTGCTAGGTGGAAACCCAAAGAATCTTCTAGAAACTGCTCATATGATACTTGCCTCTTTGAATTCACCCAGGGATGAGTAAGAGATCATCAAATATCCAAGTGGAACCATGAACTATCAGAGAAATGACACTAATCAAAATCCCAAAAGGTAACTCACCCCCCTGCAAATATGTATATATGGATCCCTAATCCTAGAGATCCAGAGGCTGGAATTTTGTATTTTGTAAGGAAGTGTTGTTGGTTTCTCTATAAAAAATTGTATTGTTGGGTGATCTAGTCTTTTCATGAGGTGAAGAGGGCTTTCATGCTAGGTAGATTGCGCTAGATCAGACAGATGGGCTATAATCCTCTCTTCTACTACTTTTATAAATAAATCTATTTGAGTTTTCCTCCATATGCTTGTATATATCTGAATGTTGTATTTGTTTATGCATGTGTATGGTTAATGTAAATTTGATCCTATATTTTTTATGGTCATAGATCTCTATGCTTTGATGGTATTTTGCTGCTTTGACTCTACAAGTGTTCTTTGAAGCGGAATGAGTGAGAAAGGGGTGGCAAAAGCTCTATCAAAGAAGAGAGCAAACACGTAAGGAGCCAAGCGAAATACTAAGGTTGGTACTCTCTACTTCTCTCTCATCTATCTGTCATAAAGTAAAACAAAAGTAACTTTAAATTGTTTGTTTCTAAGATAGCTACCCGTCTTAGTGGGACTAGCTGCTCTAAATGGACACTAGTTTTCCTGTAAACACCAAGGTAGTCAGTTACCGCCAGGGGGGCAACCTCGAGGTAGTCAGTTACCACCTAGGAGGTAACATCAAGGACAGTACATACCTTCGGGACAATACATAACTCAAGGTCAAACCCAAACTCAATATATACCTCAAGGTCAACCCTAGCTTCAATATATACCTCAAGGTCAACCCCATTTTCAATACGTGCCTGAGGTTATCAACCTCAAGGTTAGTACCCAACTCAAGGTTTCCAACAACCTTCTGGTCAATCATTTTTACAAGGAGCTGGAAATGTATTGCTTAATTATCAGCCCTATGTTCAACCAAGTTATGGTCCTCCATGTGCACAAACTTTTGTGGGTCCATACTCTGGAAAAATATGGTGTGGGATCCATCTCAAACTCAACAGACTATGCAACCTAATGTGCAGTTATCTAGTCAACCTAGACAACCTTTGGTTTCTAGTCCAACCCAACAACCTATCTAACCTACTGTTCAAACCTTTGCACCTGGTTCAGTTCAGTAGCCTAGGCCTAGCTCACCTCAAACTCCGCCCCGAACTGCTGCTGCAACTTTTGTTCAACCTACCACACCTATTTATGGAGTATCTGTAGCTCCAGTTTCTACTATCCCTGCATCAGTGCAAAATCCTCAAGTCTCTGTACCATAGTCAGGACCTACAGTTCAGACTTCGGTCCAGATGCCTGTACGACAAGTTCATCCAAGTACGGTTGTCACAAGTCAACCACAATTCACTTATCAACCATACCAAGGATAATATAAATTCGATCCTACTATACAAAACCCAGTTTATTAGTATCAATCGTATCCTCGATATACTTATCAACAACCTCAACAACCCCAGTTTGGTCCAGTTAATCCTGTTTTCCCAGGAGGTTATAACATTCCTAATGCAAATCCAATTCTAGGTTACCCTGTATATCCTCCTCCTAGAGTTGGTCTAGTTACTCAAGGTTTTCGTGACCCTACTCGTCAGTTACCATTTATTGCAACTTTGGATTTACCTAATTTGTCACGCCTTATGAACGATCCAATTTACTATCTTTCGTATTTGTTGACAATGCCTAATAAGTTGCCCAGTGATATCAAAAAATTCGAAGGTAAGTCAGGAGAGGATCTGTCAAATCATGCTATGAATTATCACCTCTGGTGTGCATCTAATTCCATCATTGATGATTCAATTCCATCATGTCTTTTTGAACAAACTCTTATTGGTCTTGCTGCCAAATGGTACATTGAGTTACCACGAGGCTGTTTTATAACTTCAGTCAGTTAGCCACTTCTTTCTTAACTCATTTTCAATTGCTTTTCTAATACGACAATGGCATGGAGTTGTTAACTTCACTGAAGCAATCTACGCCCACATATATTTCTGATCATATTCATGAATGGCGGTGTAGAAGGCGTTTGGTGAAAGTTTTCATTCTGGATCAAATTTTAGAGGAATGGTTTGTTAAATCGTTGTTACCTAAAATCACTGAAGATGTAGCTAAGTAAGGAGTTGTCACTGAAAAGCAAGTCATTGCTCAGGCTCAGTACCTTGACCTCGTTTATACGCAATTAGGTACTTTACATGAAAAAATCCCTGATCTTCCAAAACACGGTCAAATAACTGCAACTCCTTCAGGGTCTCATGCTGCTGATGGTATGATTGGTTCAGTTAGTACTAAAAGTAAGAAGAAATCTTCAAAGAATTCTTCTCCTATAACAACTTTACTTGATTCCCCAAAAGGAGATTCTTCCGCTGAAATTTCTGCCGACATCCACGTCATAGAATCATCTATGGCCAAATCAAAATCTAGTGGTAAAAATAAGGGGAAGAAGAAAAACAAATGAAACTCAAAAGAGAAAACGGATAAAAAAGAATCTACTAACGAAAAACATAAACCTTGCTATCCTTGTTTCATTTGCAACGAGAATCATTTTACCAAAGACTACCCACATCGAGCAGAGGTTTGAAAAACCATTAAAGGTTCTGAAATGCCTGCTGTCTTGAAGGATCCTTTTCCTAATCAAGATAGTTAGATGATTGTTTCTTCCTCGAATGCCTCAGAAGAACCCATTATGATAATGTATCATGTTAGGATTGGGGCGCGATCACAAGATTATGGTAGTAAAAATCCTGTTGGTGGTAAATAAGCAAAATCTTCTAATTCAAACACATCAACTACAACTACTCCTAGTTCTGATCCGCTACAGATCGAGAAACCCAACCCTGACTTAGTAATCAAACCACCTGCTCAAGGTATACTTCGTAAATTAGCTTTCAATCCACATGCAAGAGCTGCTCAAAATTATAACATTGTTGAAGACTTAGCTATTTCCCCTTTAGCAATGTCGGCTTTGGAAGTGTTGTAATCATGGCTAGCACAACGTAAATTACTATTGTCTGCTTTAGGAGTTGTTGATATTTAGGATTTGAACCTAATAATCTTTGATTTAGAGAATAGTACACCCTACCTACCTCATCAAATGGCTTTCTAGATTCCAGTGTTAGTAAAAAATAGACCTTGCTTTTGAACTGTGATTGATGAAAGAGCTTCTACGTGTATTATGTCGATCCAGTGTTGGAGATCACTTGGTTCTCCCACACTCAATCAGTCTCTGATAATTCTAAAGGCTTTTGATGGCTGAGGGTTCAATCCTTTTGGTATTTTGCAAGATTTACCTATAGGGGTTGAAGGCAAAACCGTAAATCTAGATGTGGAAGTGGTTGATGCCCCTCTAGATTACAACCTTCTCCTAGGTCGCAATTGGTCTTACGCTATGACTGCTATTGTTTCATCGGCCTTTCAGCATATCAAGTTTCCTCATAACGGAAAGATCGTTACGATAGACCAACTGACTTATTTCTCATCTGACCCAACCTCTTCAGATAGTATTCAACATGTCGGTAAAACAATTATCCCTTACAAGGATGTTGGAGTAGGTTTGATTAAAGATTCTGGTTTACTAGGAACTTTTTCCTTCCCTCCTCCTAATGTATCACCTTCTCTTACAACTATTCATATGATTTCATCGAGCACTATTGCTTTTTATGATCCTTGGATCGTACCTTCCGATCCTAAGGTGGATTCATTTGATGGTGCGATGCCTTTGAGTCCCTTTGAAATTGCATATCAGGCTGTACAGTGATTTTTTGTCTCTTTTTCAACTGAAATTGATCCAATGAATGTGGTCCATGGGGAACCACTTTCGATATCAACCTCAACTTCAACAACATTTTCTGATCCTGTTCATACTAATGAGCAGATTCGTGAACTTTTGTCTATTGATGATTTACCATGGGAAGATCTTTATAATTGATCTTGATTTTTACCTAAGCTTGATCATTTTGAAAATGATTTTTCATCTATTTTTACTACTGACTATGTCAAAGAACCACTGAATCCATTGTAACATTCTGATTCTGAGTTAAACTTGGGAAATATCTCTTGAACAGTTCCAATTGACATTTCAGTTAAGCCTGAAATTATTGAAAACATTCATATAGGTGCTTCTTGTACGAACGATGAAATCCAAACTTATAAAGCCCTATTTCAAGGATTCTGCGACGTGTTTGCCTGGTAATATGAAGAAATTCCAAGAATCGACCCATCAATTGTTGTCCATGAAATTAAAACCTACCAAGATGCTAAACTTGGCCGGCAATTTTTGCGTCAGATAGATCCAAGAAAAGCTGCTGCTATCAAAGCTGAAGTTGAGAAATTACTTCATGCATGTTTCATTTATCCAATTCCATTAACAGATTGGGTATCGAATATTGTTCCTGTTAATAAAAAACAAGGAACGATAAGAATATGTATCGAATATAGGGATATTAATCGAGCTTGTCCTAAAGACAATTATCCAACCCCCTATATCGATCAAATTATTGATGACTGTGATGGCAGTGAAATGTTCTCCTTTATGGATGGTTTTTCCGGTTACAATCAAATCAACATACTCCTTGTTGATCAACCTAAAACAACTTTCATTTGTCCATGGGGGACATTTTCTTATTGCAAATTACCCTTTGGATTGAAGAACGAAGGAGCAACATTTCAAAGGGCTATGTCTTATGCATTTCATGACATCAAGCACATTGTGCAACCTTATCTTGATGATGTACCTGCCCATTCATTACGTAGAGCTAATCGTCTCTCTCATTTACGAGCTATCTTTATGTGATGTAGGCATTATCGAATTAGGCTAAATCCACATAAATGTGTATTCTGCATAGAGATGGGTGGCTTATTGGGATTTGTTGTTTCAAAACCTGGCATTCATGTCGATCCCTCAAAGGTTGAAGCTATCGTCAAATTACATCCTCCTTCGACTCTTCGCCAACTCCAAAGTTTGCAAGGGAAAGCAAACTTTTTATGTCATTTCATTCCTAACTACACTGAGATAGTGAAAGGTTTTACCAGGTTGTTGAAACAGAATACTCCATTCTTTTGGGATGAGATCACTGATAAATCTTTTGATGCACTTAAACACACGTTAACCCATGCACCGTTACTGCATCCTCCCAACTGCAACCAGGATTACTTTTTATACCTCGTCGTCTCTCATTCCACCATTGGAATGGTTTTAGTTCAGGAAGATGAATTCAACAATGAACATGTGATTTACTATCTTAGTCACACTTTGCATCCGATTGAGCTTAAATATTAACATGTGGAGAAATTGGCCTTGGTAGTTGTTCAACCTGTCGAAAGATTTTGTCACTACATCTTATTATGCAAAACCACGGTAATTTCTAACTGTAACCCTACGATGTATATCTTGACCAAACAATTGCTACGGGGCAAGTATTCCAAATGGATAGTTATCCTGCAGGAATTTGACTTCGAATTTGAAAAATCCAAGGCAAAGAAATCTTTGGTTTTCGCTGAACTGATGTGTGATTTTGCCACATACTGATACTAAAACTGTGGCAGAGAAACCCATTACAGATGAATCCTTGTTTCTTATCAGTACTCTTGACCCTCGGTATGGGGATATTATTGTTTATCTCCAAACCCAATATTTTCAGCTCGAAATCTCATGATCTCGACCATGGAAAATACATTTCCAATCTCGACAATACAATATTATTGGTGATACACTCCATCGTCATGGGGCGGATTCTGTTTTCTGACGTTGTCTAACTCATGAAGAAGCTGAAAAGGTTCTGAATGACTATCACTGTGGAGCATGTGGCAGTCATATGTCTAGGTATGCCACAGCCCAAAAGATATTGCGTGTTAGGGTATTTCCGGCCATCCTTATTCAAAGATTGTATCTATGCAGTCCAGAAATGCCACAATTGTCAAAATTTTGATCGTAAGATGCATGCTCCACCTACTCCTCTCCACCTCATAATTGTTGTTGGTCCTTTCACAAAGTGGGGTATTGACTTTATTACATGTAACCTTCACTTGACCGAGGGGCATGTGTATATTATCCTCACGGCAGATTATTTTACGAAGTGGGCCAAGGTGATGCCTACATTTTCGGAAGATGGACAAACTGCTGCAACTTTCATATTCAATCATATAATTACTAGATTCGGTGTTCCTCAAGCTATTATTACTGATCATGGAAGCCACTTTTGAAATATCATGATGACTTAACTGACAGATCAACTTGGCCTACGCCATGATAGTTGATAGTTCTACTCCCTATTAACTGTAGGCTAATGGTTTGGTTGAAGCTATCAGTAAAGTTTTAGTCACCATGATCCAACGAATCATTGGTATTCATAAGTCAAATTTGCATACCATGCTATTTTCAGCACTTTGGGCATATCGGACCTCAGTAAAAACATCAACGAGTTTCACTCCTTTTTCAACTGGTCTACAGTTTGGAAGCAGTGCTACCTATTGAATGTGAAATTTTGTCATTATAATTAGCCATAGAATTACTCCTAGGTACTTCTAAAGAGGAGAAAAAAATTTTGTACTTAGCTCAGCTAGATGAGAATCGACGCACTGCTGCATTAGCAAACAAGACTCATGCGAAAAGAGTGAAAGCTCAGTACGATAGAAATGTTACACTTCGTAATTTTTCAGAAGGAGACCTAGTTTTACTATATGATCAAGCAAACGATAAGCTAGGAGTTGGAAAATTTGTACCTATGTGGCATGGTCCTTACATTGTTAAGCGAAAGCTGGCAAAAGGGGCTTATGAATTGATAGATTTTGACAGTGTCTCTTTGGGTAAACCCAGAAATGGACTTTATCTGAAGAGATATTATTCTTAAATTCTGGGTGGAGATTTTGTTAGATTAGTTTCTTTACAGTTGGTGTGCTTTATATTAGAAAGGTGTGCCTAGTTTAGAGAGTGTTCTTATCATTATTCCTGCTTATCTTGATTTTACTCTTGATATTGTATATATTGATGTCTCCTCAAACATACATTGGTTTTGCTGATGGTGCTTATCATAATACATAGAACATTTCTTCTGCAGCTTGGGTTATCTATTCGCCCGCTAATGAGTTAGTATCTATGCATGGGGTAAGCCTCAGTCAAACAACAAATAACATTGTAGGGTATAGTGCAGTGTTTGAGTTATTATCTGAATGCATCTCATTTGTGATTCCGAGTTTGATTGTTAGGTTGGATTCTGAACTCATTGTATTGCAGCTTAACAGGGTTTATGCCATTAGAAATACAATGTTATTAAGATTATTTTTGAGAGTTCATCTCTTGGAACGTGAATTTGATTACATTGAATATCAGCGTATTCCAAGACATTTAAATACATTAGCAGATGCAGTTGCTTCTCATATGATAAATAGACATTTGCAATAATCAAAACAATGAATTTAAAAACATTCAATAACACATTACACAAGATAGCCAACAATAATGATATATCATAGCATAGAAGAAGTGTGTCAAAATATACATCGTCTTCGACCATAGGTTGAAAAACACCTTATGATCGGCAAAAATGATAATACAAAAAGGAAAAAAAATGTCATGTGAGTCTACAAAATTGATCATCCTATCCCTGGTGATGATCATGATAAGAAACCACTGCTCGAGCCACCCTACATAGGAACCTCCTAAAAGGTCCCGGGACCCCAATCACATACCTCTGTAACCTAAGTGGAATATCATCTATGCCTCTCTCTGGAATATTTACTGTCAAGCGCTCTAGATGATTCTTCAAGTTAGTCAGGATCTCTGTAGATTGGTCCTATGGGGCTGGTACTACTGCAGCTAGGTGTCTCCTCTCATAAGGCTAGAGTGTGGCTGGTTGTCGTGGACCCACATCTGCATTTAAAACTATTGATTGTCAATTTTGGACGATTTAAAATAATTTTTTTTATTAAAACTTAGAAAGTGTTGAAAATGATTTTTACCTGAATCATCCCATTAGTCTCCTGCTGAAAGATTCATGTATGGATCACTGCGATAATCTATCTCGGCATATGGAAAATCCTAAATCACAAAAAGTTGGTTGTTCAACTAATGAAAATACTCAAGCGGAAATAAAACAACCTCTGAGCCCTCATCAGGGTGACAGGCCATCAAAGCAATCCAACGCATTATCTTAGGCTCTCGAGGAAGACCAGCAGTGATAGGGATATGCTGCGGGGCTAACATGGGGATCCTCTCTAGAGCAAAGTTGACAACGATAAAACAATATCGAAAGTTTTTTAACTGTCCATTCTTTGCTCTGGTTAGTTGGCCTTTCACATTTGCCAACACAGCCTCGCACCAGTTGAATGTGGTGCCTCGATAATAGTGTACAACCATCTACATCTGGGATCCAGTAACCACATGCAATGATGCACTCCTGCATAGCCTGATAATAGTGAATACAATAACCTTAAGTTCAGGATGGTCGATAGTTTTAATATCAATCCACTTGTCCTTTGTTTGATCATTGCAAAAATCCAATTGGAGACTAGCGACAGACTGGCCACCTGGCCTAGTCCCAAAAAGAGATAATTGTTCACCTCTCTTGGGAAAACTAGTCAAAAAATATATGTCCTCTAGCTCTATTTCGAGCCGGTGGCCACCAATCACAAAAAATTAGTCCTGTATGTTCCATCTGTTTACCAACCATTGTAAGAGGTCTACTTGGGCCCTCATGCCCGGTATGGCCCAGAACTTAAACACTCTGCATGCTCTCAATTCCTGTATTGTGGATGGATCATTTATTGCGGCAAGATCCACATCCTCATGTTGGAGTTCTTGCCAAATAAGCATTTAGAGTGTCCTATAATGCAAAAAATACATATTAGAACAATTTTGTTCGAAAAATTTTAGGCGAAAATGGAGAGATTTAAGTTTTTAAAATCCATTTCGCAGGGTCTGTACCCACTGCTTAGAAACAATGCGTAGGTCCGCATGTGTTGTAAGCAATAGGTGCGGACACATAACTTTTTTCTATGTAGAAAACGTCAGGGTCCGCAGGGGCCGCATGTTGCACCTGCGGGCCCCCACGAGTGATTTTCTAAACCAATTTCTCCTCCAAAAATCAAATTTAAAGCCTAAAAATGAAATGTAAATGGATGAAATGCAAGATAAGTAGGATGTGGATTATCTAGAGCTGACAGTTTTCTATTCCAACGGGTGGATTTTCCAGAATCTTCTTAGGAACTTTCTTACCCAAAAACTCTCACTTCTCACTCTGAAATCAAATGGTAAAAATGAAGTTAAAAAGCCCTTTTTATAAGTTTTTTCGAATAAATGAATTTTTAATTTATTTATTTTTCACTTCGAAAAGGTAAATTTTTGAATACATTTTTATTTATCTTAAATAAGTATGAGTAATGTTTTGAGCTTTTGTGCAGAATATTGGATTTCTCGGGAAAATTGGTCATTTTTCAACAAAGAGCATACTTTTATCACTTTTTCAGACTCTTTCATAATTTATGAAAAAGTGAAACATTTGAGTCCTCTTTAAGCTCTTTTCTGACTCGTAAAATATGAGAAGATTGCTGAGTTTTTCCCTTTTTAACTCATTAAATGGAATTAAATGGGCGGTCCATTTACAACGCTTTTCTGACCATATAAACATGAAAATATCACCGAAATTTTTTCGTTTCAAGTTCCATACTGGTTATAAAATGATGTGTCTTCGATCACTTTTTTACTTTTTCAGATCAAGGCCCTAATTATGAAAAGTACTCCTTAATCGTAATGGTCAAGAGGTTCTCTCAAGTATTATTTTATACTTTTTCAAGCTCAAGGGACACAAATTTATGAAAAAGGACGCCCATGGAGTTTTCTTAAGTTTTTCTTCTGACTCCCTAAAATTGAAAAAAAACCGAATTTTCCTATATTAGACTCATTAAAATCTAACAGTAAAGGACCCGTTCAATTTTAAACAGGAACGAACCACTCCTTAGGGTTCGAATTTTAAACTAAGTTGGACTCATCTAAAGGATGAGATTATAAACAAGCATATGTTATCCTCCTCAAGCTCGTCAAAAATAAAGAGGTACTTGCCAAAAACGGTGGGTGAAAAGAGAGAAAAATGAACCTGTTTGTTACACTTTGTTTTTTGGAAAAACCGGTAAAAACTCTTGAACACGACATTTTTTGTTCACCTTGGTTGGGAAATCCTTTGCCTAACAGTTAATCAAACCACATTGAAAGTCTTCAGCTGGTTTCTGGGCATTAGCTTTAGGTCAATTATCACCAAGCCATCTGCAGTGTCGTTATGTGTTCAAGAGATTAGTTCAAACAAACCATTCATCTGCAAAATATTTGTCATCCATTTTGACCATCCCTGAGTCAGTCCTTACTAATATATTTCTTCAAAACTTGATCTATGATTTCATGTTGTGGGCTTGCCTACGACGGATCACTTTCTATCCACATCAGCTCATTATCTAGGAAGTTGATCTAGAAATCATTAGTACCTTCAAATCTGCATGCCCTAATGGTAGATTTCTCGCCTTCGACGATAGGTTGCATCATTGACCTTCAATCAAAGGATTCTATGACATGTTCGACTTTGACTCATTTATTCACATTTCATGAATTGTACTGAGTACTTTGAGAGCCATTGACATTACTGGTGGTTTCTCTCACACTTGTTAACAGTTCACATCATTGACTGGTAATCAAGTGGTTTCTACCGTGTTCGACTTCGACATATTTATTCACATGGATAGAATCGTACTAGTTCGGGAAGCAGAAATCAAGACCCTGGATCTAGTTTCTACCATCCAGGCTGCGAGGAATTTTGTTATTCATTATATAGTGGACTATTCATAAACAGATGGTTGTGCCCATACTGTGTCTACATATGTCTATACTTCTGATGTATTATAAAATCATTCCTGTATCAGAACAATTTAGTTAGTTTTGATCTGAGTATGGGAATGCCTACCTCAGCGATGATATGTCTATATACATACATATATATATATATATATATATTGCATTGAATATTTTTACAGGTTCCGATTGGGGTGTCCACAGGATGATCCTTGAAATGATAAAGTACTTCACTCTTCAAATGACAAACTCTATGTTCATCTATTACAGACTTCGCACTTTAGGGGGAAATCTGTTGCACTAAAAATTGTCACCTTAACATTCCGCAATCCGTGTGAGTCCTTTAACACTCATACTTTCCTCCTTTGTAAGTCTTAAGCCTCATTTCCTCATATCAAGCCTTGAAAATAAGAGAAAGCCCTCAAAAGTCTCTAAAACTCTGGTTCCGCACTTTCTCTTTGCATTACCTGTGGTCCCACACCTAATGGTCATGTCTCCTGTGCACCTGACCGCTCTATCTCTGTGTTATGGGTGCGGACCCCTATAAAAGTTAAAAAGGTACGAGTATATTCTGAAAACTCACTTTCAGTCATTTCTAAAAGATTCTGGAAGGAATCTTGAGGTGGCAAGTTTGCTCTCTCGAGGTTCATGCATCCCATAGCTTAAGGAGCTAACCCCTTGATGTGAGGAGCTTATCCCTTTGAAGGAGGATTCTATCCCTTCATAGGTGGACCTGTAACCTCCTTCCCTACACTATAAAATGAAACATTAGGCTAGTTACTTGAGAGGTTAGAAGCTAAATATTCTTGAGGTGAAATGTTGTTGGAACTTAGTCTTCTTAGTTGAGTTTTTATGAGGAGAGATTATATACCTCTATGATCTCATTTGGAAGAGTGCAAGGCTTGTCAAAGTAAAGGAAATTCTTGTTTCGGACACCAGGAAGAGCTTGTTCAACATCAAGGCTGAAAAGGTTGTAAGGTTCTTCTACTTCAAAGTTAATACAAATAAGTTTGTTTTTCTCAATAAGCTATTGGTTCATGGTTTATTTTATGGATTCCTAGATCACCATAATAGACATGATTTATGATATTTGCTATGCAGGTGCTATTTGATGTTTTCTTGTTTGTAATTGCAAGTTCTCAAGGGTAACTCCTTCGAACGATTGAAGGATGGCTACTACAAACAAGTGTTGGATCTAAGGTAGGGTCGTAACACCTCTATAGTATTTTTAATAAATCACATATGTCTAGAGAAAGATAGATTTGTTTGTTTGTTTGTTGCTAGACTATCTTCTGATACTAGGGAGATTGGTCTTGTCCACAAGATCGATTTATCCAGGAAACAATTGTAGTTGGGTAAATACAGATACAAAATTTTGTGCGATGTGTGTCATATGTTGCTGTGTAGATCTTAGCAGTATGACATAGGAGCTATGCATGATGGAAAGAAGAACACATACAAATTTAGAAAAGATGGTGTCAATCATACATTGCTGCCAATAGAAGAAGAGGATACATCAAAGAAACCTGATCCAAAGACCCTTTCGCTGAGTGGAAAGAACTACTTGCAGCAGATGGAAGAAGATGAGGAAAGTTTTGCATTGGTTTGCAAACCCAAGGTAATAATTACTTCCACAAGGGTTTCTGATTTACCAATTGAAATTCAAGAGATGCAAGATAGTTATTGTGATATCATTGTAGATGATTTGCTTGATGAGTTACCACAAATTAGAAAAATAAGTCATCACATAGATTTGATTCCATGAGAAAATCTACCTAATAAAGTAGCTTATAGGATGACTCCCACAGAGAATGAAGAGATCATGAAACAAGTTCAGGAACTGTTAAACAGGGGACTGATTAGAGAGATTTTGAGTCCTTGGGCAGTGTCGATAGTGTTAATTCCAAAGAAGGATGGAGGCTAGAGAATGTGCACTGGTTCAAGAGAAATCAATAATATAACAATTAGGTATAGATTTCCTTTACCTAGAATCGAAGATTTGATGGATTGTTTGAGTGGAGCTAGATATTTTACAAAGTTAGATTTAAAAAGTGGTTATCATCAAATCAAAATTAGAGATGGAGATGAGTGGAAAATGGCTTTTAAGACCAATGGAGGATTGTATGAATGGATGGTAATGCCTTTTGGATTGTTGAATGCCCCTAGTACATTTATGAGGCTCATGAATGAAATTTTGAGGGAATTTATCGGTAAATTTGTAATAGTATATCTGGATGATATATTAGTTTACAGAAGATCGAAAGAGGAACATGTGAGACATATGAATTATATCTTACAGAGGATACAACAAAAGAATTTATTGTTAAATTTAAAAAAAAGTTCATTCACGAAGGAAGAATTGGTATATTTGGGCTTTGTTGTCTCTATTGATGGGTTAAAGATAGATCCAGAAAAGATCAAGGCTATCATGGAGTGGCCTTCACCAAAAGGTGTCTTTGAGGTAAGAAGTTTTCACAGTCTTGCTAGTTTTATTGGAAATTCATAAGGAATTTTAGTAAGATCAATGCCTCAATTATCGACACAATAAAGAAGGACATACAACCATTTAAATGGACTGCTGAAGCAAAAAAGAACTTCCAACTATTGAAGGGAAAGATTTATGAGAAGCCTACTTTGATTTTGCCTAATTTCAAAAAACCTTTTAAAGTGAAGTGTGATTCTAGTGGAGAAGCCATTGGAGCTGTTTTGAATCAATAGGACAGGCCCGTAGCTTATTTTAGTGAAAAGTTGAATGAGTCAAAGAAGAAATATTCTTCTTATGACAAGGTGTTTTATGTAGTGGTGGAGTCTTTGAAAAAGTGGAGACATTACTTGATGTCCAAGGAGTTCATACTGTATTTAGATAACCATGCATTACAGTACATTATGCAATAGCCAAAGCTTAACCAAAAGCATGCAAAAATGGTTAGAATACCTTCAAAGTTTTAATTTTGCGGTAAAACATATAACTAGTTAATCAAACAAATTGGTAGATGCCTTCAGTAGAAAAATAATTTTTGTTCAAGAAAGTCAAATTCAAGTGTTGGGTTTTGATTTTTCTTAAAGAATTATATGAGAAATATCTAGATTTTAAAGAGGCATTTGAAGCTTGTCAAAATCCTGTTATGTTAGATAAAATTAAGTGGCCGGATTATTTCCTACAAGAGGGGCTATTGTTTAAAAGAAATTAACTGTGGATACCAAGTTGTTCTACGAGGGAGAATTTAATCAAGGAGAAACATAGTGCAGGACTTGGAGGACATTTTGGTGCAGACAAGACTTATGAGAAGTTGAACCAGTTTTGTTTTTGGCCAAAGATGAGAGCTGAAGTGGAAAAGTATGTGAAAAACTGTAAAGTCTATCAGTATGCAAAGGGAAGGAGCCAAAGCATAGGTTTATATGTTCCATTACCTATTCTAGATAGGCCTTAGGATATGGTAAGTATGGACTTTGTTTCGGGTTTACCGAAAACTCAAAGGGGACATGATTCAATTTATGTAGTAATTGATAGATTTTCAAAAATGGCACATTTTATTCCATGTTATAAAACCAATGATGCTACTCACATTGCTAATCTATTTTTTAAGGAGACTGTAAGATTACATGGGTTACCTAAGAGCATTGTTTCACATAGAGACACCAGATTTGTTGGACATTTCTGGAGGACATTATGGAAGAAGCTTGGAACTAAACTGAGTTTAAGTTCTGCTTATCATCCTCAGATTGATGGATAGACTGATCTTGGAAACAGAAGCTTGGGTAATCTTATGAGAAGTCTTGGAGGTGAACATCCAAAACAATAGGATCAAGTATTGACATAGGGAAAATATGGTTATAATGATTCTCCTAATAGGAGTACAGGGCAGAGTCCATTCCTATAGTCTATGTAATGCACAAGGGGAGTGTCTGAATTGAGAGACTTGGGAAAAGTTGAAATGAGAAGTTCTAAAGTAGAAGATTTTTCTACAGAAGCTTATCAATACATGAACATGTAAAACAACAATTATAGGACAACAACATAAAATACAAGAGCAAAGCAGATTTGAAGAAGAGAGAAGTTAATTTTTAAGTTGGAGATTTGGTTTTAGCACACTTGAGGAAGGAAATATTTCCAAAAAGGGAGTATAACAAGTTAATGTTTAAGAAAATTGGACCATGTAGAGTCTTGAGGAAATTTTTTGCAAATGCATATGAAATTGAATTACCCCCTGATATTGGAATATCTCCAATTTTCAATATTGCTAATTTGTATAGGTATGAAAGTGGAAATGCAAATGACACATCAGAGGATCAAGAAGAACAAAAGATTGATTGGGTAAAATAGCTACCTATAGCAAAGGAATTGAAGCCAGAGAGGATTTTGGACAAGAAATTGTTGAAGAAGACAAGAGGGCAGGAGTATTTTTGGTATTTGGTCAAATGGAAGGATCAACCAATTGTTGAAGCCACTTGGATGAAAAATGCCATGCTATAGAAGTTGGGTAGTTTTGTAGAAGAGCTCATTGACAGGATCCCATGAAGAGTTTTGTGCTCAGGAGTCTAATGTGGGAGCATGAGGCTTGAAGACAAAAGGCTTCGAATTTATTCCAAAAATACAAAAATAGAATTACAAGCAAAGGAGTGGGATCCTTTAGTTGTCAATTTACAAAGTTTTCTAGATAGGATTTGAACTAGAAGTTAGGGATTGAGTGATTTTATAATTAATTCAAGATGTTTAGATTCAATTGAGATTCTCAAGGAGAATATCAACTAGATTAGATAATGTCTAAGATCAGGCAGATTTGATCCATGGATTAAGAATCTGATTGTTAGAATGAAATAGTATTTTATGTAAGTTCTAAATGATTGTAAAGGGATTTTAGCTGATTTGGCTTGATTTTGTCGTATAAGATTAAGTTACAGAAACTGTATCTCTGTGTATTTGTGTATAATTGGTCAATCCCAGAGGCATTTTATTCCTTCAAAATATCTCTGAGTTCTGTTTATTTCTAGGTTGACTTTTGAATTTGAATATGTAAAATTTGTGTTGTATCGCCAATCTTGCTTTTTCCGTGTTTTTTACTAATTTGGTTATGTTCTAAAAACATCGAAGAATATGTTTTGAGACAAGTTAAATATAGCAGAGGTGTTAAGTTTGGCAAAATAGAGAAAAGATAACCTGACAAAATCGTGCTAACCCAAAGGAGCCTAGAACCATAGGATCTATAGATCAAATAGATCTAACGGTCATTACGCATCAATAATCTCATGCATCAGTCAAGTAAGAAAAGCGGTTTCACCCGTGTAGTTGTTTATTGGGTGGAGAAAAAGAGGTAAGATGTCTTTTGAAATTCTAAGCGATTCCATTAATTGACTGACACATAGCACTCGGGTGGAGAGAGAAAACGACTTTATTGGGTGGATAAGCATTGTGCAAGATCTCCATCTGATATCGTTGTTAATTGTTGGATCAACTGTGCTTTGATAAATGGTGGAGGATCACTGATTAGTTTTGTTGATAGGGTTAACAAACAACCATCGGATTGAAAGGTAAGATCAATGACGGAGAGTTAGTGCGATAACGTTGTGGGAAAAACAGACGCGATAAAGAATTAACCAAAAGTTTGAATTCCATTTGATTCCATGGCAATTGAAAGGTTGTCATATTGCGGCTTAAGCAATTCTGCTAATTTAGCTAAATAGCCAAGTTTGGAGGTAGATGATTGATACTCCAAAGGAAATCCAAGGAGAAGTTCCACCTAAACTTGTAGAAATCGTTTCGGTATTTGAAAGATTATCCATTACACCTGCACCTAGAGCACCATTTGACCTACTATTCATGCATAACTATAACCAAGACCATACATGCTTAACAATTACATATATACACACAACTCATGAGTATAAAACCATATACACATCATTCTAGGTAGAGTCTAGTCCTCAATGCATGGACATATCAACTTCCCAAACCATGACCTCATGCATGACAATAACCATTACTCCATCATACACATTTCCCCATGCAACCATCAACATGCGTAAGCAATACATAATCGACTACACATATGCATGAATGCATGTAGTCAAGCATAAGGGATCAATACTTTTAACCAACCTACAAGACTGACACATGTAATCAAACATAAAAGAATGTAATCTAACATACAAAGATGTAATCAAGCAACATAAAACAAAATATAAGTGACATATAATAATATGTAACCAACCATATAATCATGATGATGCATTACACAAACTCAACATCAAATTCCTGATGGAAATCTTACTACATCCATGATCAACATCATGTAATGCAACAAGCACATGGAATGCAAGTGTAAGAGACACACATGCATCTGACATGAATGCATGACCAACGCACATCGCCCATCTAGTTTTAGGGGTGAACCATGTTCTGATACCAATCTGTAGAACCCCCTCCTGCCAGGTCCACCCAAGAAAACTGCCACCCAGAGTAAACATGTGACGTGAGTGGTTATTATAAGGGATGCAACTTCCATGGTGACCTTAACAAAATGAAACCGACGGAACATATCAAACAAACTCATCCACATCAGCAACAACACCCTCAGCAGACATGTTAGCCACTCATACATCATGTCCCTAATTCCCACTGATGATTTAAGCCTTTTAACCCAAATTTTCTCCCATTCTATAGGTATGAGAGCTTCCAGCATCCCAAAGTCACTTTCATAGGCCTATGTGCCAATGACTGTGGACTTTTATGAGCATAGCTATGCCAGAAACCTCGATATTTCAGCCACTTTTCTAGCACAGAATCCCACCCTCTTCCCAAAACTTGCTAAAACCTTCAAAATCCATCAAAGACTTGATAACAATGCTGATAAATCAAAATCAACCTTATGAGCAAGACTGACATTCTGTCAAACACTTGGCATCAATGCAACCTACAAGTCTAGCATACAAGACAGAGCATAAATGAATGAAGAAACTTATGAAGCATAACTAGAAGGATCACCTCCTTCTCCATTGAACTATTATATCATCAATTAACTCTTGCATCCATCCATTTAACAATTACAAGTACACGCATGAAATAACAATGACATGAACCAATCATTTAACCATGCTTATAACCAGCATAAAACCATATAAATATCATAGATATGACACACATTAAATCCACGTATAAACCAATGAAAAATTAATAGAACTTAGCTTTTATTGGTAGTAGGAAAATTTGACCAGGTTTGGGACTTTCACACACCACCCAAGTGTAGACATGGCTGAACCAAATCTCACTTTCAGCGAGTCACCCCCATGCCATATTCTAAGCATGAATTTGGGATCCCATAGAAAAACCAATCCAAGAACAACTAAGGGAATCCAGAGGTTAAACCATCTTTACCCTCACAAAAATGTGATCACACCAAAACTGGTGCTCTGATCATAGCCAAACTGAACTTAGAATGCCATTCGGAATCCATCACTATCCTTGAGGAATTTTCAATCTCCTTGTCTCTCAGGCTTTACCATAATCCAATCTCGTATCACTAGGCCCTAAACCAAGACTAGTCTCTTAGGATTTATCGCAATCCAAATCTAGGTCACTAGGCCCTAAAACAATACTTCTCCCTCAGGCTTTACCATGTATCTGACCAAAACCAGTCAAGGGATTCCTAGGCCTTTGTGAATGAACCTTGAGACCACCTCTACCCCGAATTCCAAAATCCATCTGGAAAACCAAATATCAAAACTGAGATAAACATCCCAACACACCATGGCATCCAGAAAATTCAAGGCTAGGCTGAAAACCACTGCCATAACTTGGAAAAACCATGCCATCGACATCAAGAGAATCATACACCAACATGCAAAGCCATGCATGTCCAAACTAGCAAGGAAATCACATATGAATAAGGTTACCTACAAGTATTCCTACTTAAGCTATCTGATCCTACTCTTATTCCTTGATCCCTTCTTTCCTTTTTCTTGCTTTTCCTTCCTTGATCCAAAACTAGAGTGCTCCAAGAAAACTCTAAGTGACCAAGAGTGAGAAAGAGAGAGAATAATGAGATATCTCCAAAACTTAAACTGACAAAAGGTTAGCAAAAGCTTGCCAACTCATCCTCATAAGCCTTTTTACTAATCAGGCCTTTCTTTTCTTCATTTTCCATTAATTTCCTCCAATTTCCTTCTCACTTGCAACATGTGACCTTTCACTTTAATTTTCTCCTAATTTCCTTTATTTTCATAAATAAATGTGCCAAAAATGTCATTTTTCCTTTCGAAAGCCTTTGCCTTAGCCATTGCTAATTTTCCTTAGCCAAAACACACATCTAGTGATGCTAACTAGGATATCTTTGCCCAACATTCAACTTGGAATAAGTTTCCCTTAACCGTGGTCTTTTTTTACCTTTATTAACTTGTATTAAATGAAATTTTCACTAGAGTTATTACATCTACATATGATTGGATACTTTATTTAGGTGCATCACATCATATGACTCCTTGTTAATATTTGCTTCTTTCTATATTCCATAACAACATTTCACAAATTGCAATTGGAAGCTCTACTCAACTTGAGGTATTGGAGTTAGGCACTATATAGTTGACCAATGGGTGCATTAATGATCTACTCCTAATCTCTGAGATCTCTACAAATTTATTGTCCATCTATCAGATATGTCTTTCTAGTAAATGGAAAATAATGGAGTTTTCTCAAAATTAGGTACTTATTAGAGAACTA
This sequence comes from Pinus taeda, assembly GCA_000404065.3. NCBI lineage: Eukaryota > Viridiplantae > Streptophyta > Pinopsida > Pinales > Pinaceae > Pinus > Pinus taeda. The sequence continues at coordinate 289,372 of APFE030590710.1, forward strand.
CATAATTCAATAGTTGTTTTTTCTACTGGACATGTTCCTCATGCCTTCAGAATATATAAGTATATCTTCTTTCAACCTTCCTTCATTTCTTCCTTTATAGCTCATGTTGATTCCTTGAGTAGGGTTTGGCATGAAATATTTGGCCATCTAAACTGCATATATTTACAACAAATGTTTAGTCAAAAATTGTGTTCAATTCTTCCAAAATTTTCTCATACTCATGGAGCATGTTCAAGTTGTTCTCTTAGAAAATAATTTCAAGATTCATTTCCTAAATGGAAATCATTAAGGGCGACAACACCTTTTGAGTTGGTACAAAGTGATTTAATGACTTTCTAAGGTCTTCCTTTTTCAAGGGCTAAATAGGAAATAATATGTTTTGATGATTTCTCACAGTACTCTTAGGTGTACTTCATCCCGTATAAGAGTGAAGTATTTGCAGCATCAAAACCTTTAAAGTTATTGTTGATAAATAGTATTCATGATCCATCAAGAACCTACACACACATAATTGCGAGGAATATATCAATAAGACATTTTAAAAATTTTGTAGAGAACATGGCATTCTTGATCAAAACTCTATTCCATGCACTCTTGAAGATAATGGTATTGTTGAAAGGAAGAATCAAACACTAAAATATATAGTTAATTGCATGACTCAATACAAGAACTTGGCACCTATCTTATGGCCCAAAGTAGTTAAGTATTCCAATTATATTCAAAATAGGACCCCTTATCAGGTATTTCATAATATGATTGTAGTGGAAGGTTGGACACATGATAAGCCTAATGTCACTTTCTTTGGGGTATATGGAAGTCTACTTAGGCATCAATTCTAGATAAAATGAGCAAGGCCATGGAAAAAAAGAGTCAACAATTGATATTTGTTGGCTACTTTGATGACATGAAAGCTTATGATCTCTTTGATCCTATCCTGAAGGAAGTTTTGTTTTGAAGAGGTGCTCATTTTGATGAGAAAAATACTCCAGGATCCTCTTCCCCTCCTTCCTCATGTTTAATTATTGATAATTGTTATAATCATTGTGATGAATTTGTAGATATAGCAGAAGAAGAAAGTTCTACTAAGGGTCCTTAGCTAGAAGAAAACATATCATCAATGCTATTAGAACTTGAGTAGTTAAATTAGGAGTAGCTTGTTATCGTTGAACGCTTGAGGAGGAGATTTCCCAAGAGAAAGCCTCCTAATATAATTGGCTATTGTGAAATTTATTCCATTTATCTCACATCATAATAGACTTGGCTATTATGCAATTGGTTGGACTATTTAGTGGTTGTTATTTTAGGAATTCTAGTTTGAATTTATTTTTAAAACAGGTCTCTCTAAAGTGGGCCCAAATCACCTCTCACTTGCAGTCTAGTGAAGTAGGAGGGACAATTGATGACTAATTGCCTAATGCAGACTTGTTCTGAATTGAAGCGGTACCAGACCATTTGGAGGATATCATGGTATTTATGGAAACTTGTAAGTGCCTGTATGACCATAAAATAACTCAGAAGAAGCATATGGTAGTACATGTTGCATACTATTAGCTCATTGCTGGCCAGTTGTATAAAATGAGGCTTGATCATATTTTGCGTTGATGTGTTTTGGATCATGAGAGAGAATTGTTTTTATGGGAATGTTATTCTAGAGTTGTAGGAGGCCATGTTAGGGGAAAGGAAACTACTAGGAACATGCAACAGGCTAGACCTTCGTGGCAAACTCTTTTTGAATATGCCAAGGAGTATGCAAGAAAATGTTATGTTTGTCAAAGTGTTGGGCGACGATCACAATGTGATGAATTTCAACTCCATCTAATTCGAGCTCTTGAGGATTTGGAGAGTGGGAAGTTGACTTTGTGGGACCCATAAACACTCATATATGACATTCTCATGCTTGCTACACCATTACTACAACTAATTATTTGATGTGTTGGACTCAAGCAGTTCCTCTGAATGATTGCACTATTGATACTATTGCGAGGCTTATATTTGAGAATATCATCACCGAATTTGGATTTCCAAGGAGACTCACTAGTGCTTAGAGATGAAATTATATTAATGAAAATTTTACTACTTTTTTGAAGGAATTTAAGTCCAACATCACAAAAGTAGCCCGTATCATCCATAATAAAATGGAATTGTCAATGAGTTTAATAAAATTTTGGAAAAGAGGCTTACTAAATTTTATCCCACAAACATGGATAATTGGTATGAACATATTCCAACTAGTTTATGGGCATATCACACTATTTTAAATGAATGCATAAATATATTGCATTCCATGTTTTTTATGGGTGAGAAGTGGTAGTAGCTGACTTTATTGTTCCAAATATTTTTATTTCCCATGCCATAGGAATGTGTGATGATGAATCTATTGGAGAGAGGCTACAGGTGCTATGGGAATTGGAAAGGAAATGTTTCCTTGCAGATTTACATTAAACTATTGAGAAAGAAATGCAAAATGATTGACACGATAGACATATTAAAAGGAAGTCCTTCTCTCTAGGAGCTCAAGCATTTCTATATGATGACAAGTACCTCAAGCATCTAGGTAAGCTACAATTGCATTGGTTGTATCCATTCTATGTTTTAGAGATAGGAGATTCTATATATGCTAAACTCACTCAACTTGATGGAGTCCTTTTGCCTAGCTCGGTCAATGGTGCATGCTTGAAACCATACCATGTTCCTTAAAGATCAATTTGATGTTTCTTTCTCTCGATAAGGGGAGATTAGCTAGGTATAGGATTAAGTTGGTCATTTCAGTTAGTTTGTATTTTTACTTGCATTAGTCAGTCAATCGATTTAGTCATGTTAGTCCTTCATCTTAGTTTTTAGTTGTGACCCATCGCAACTCATTGTGTCAAGGAGAGAAAGTGAAAAGTGTCATTTCAATGATCTAATTTGTCACTAATACAAGTCTTTTCAATTATCTAGTTAGTATCGCCATAACATTTATTTATCTCTCTCATTTTTGTTTTGGCATCTTAGTATGCCATTTTAAGCTATTATTGTTGTCGTCTCATTCGCATTTTGGGTATTTCACCTCATACCATGTAAATTCATTCCTTTCCTCTTATCGATATCTGAATGTATCTTGATTTTCCAAGTTATCACATTTATTTTCCAATGGTATAATCATTCCGTGCTTTGGTATTGTTTTACCTATAAGTATCATATTCCATATTCTATTTCTTTAGTGTGTATATATCTTCAATAGAGTTTTCTCCTTGGCTTCAACATCTAGCTCCTCAGTCTCTCTAGTCCATTATTGTCCATCTATATAGTTCGTCTATAATCATCGGTTGTCAACCATGAATCGGAGTGCAAAAATTGCAGTTCTTGCAGGATTATCAAATCCTCACATTGTTCCTATAGCGGACACTTATGGAAAATACAAAAAGGTTACTTGGGTTGAAAACGACTTGTTTGGCCTTTTTCTTTCTGGTCTTAAATATTGAAGTCTACATGAATTCCATTGTTTCTATAGCTTGTGTTGTTACCTTGAGGGTCAAGGCAAAATTTTGTCATTTGCTGTGATCAACAATTTATGAATTACACAGTTTTCCTGTATTTTGTACCACAGATGAATTCATGTGCTACACCAAGTTTCTTATTAGTCACATGCATGGGGAATCATTGTGGCTTGACAAGGAGTATCCTCTTGCAGGATTATCAAATCCTCACATTGTTCCTATAGCGGACACTTATGGAAAATACAAAAAGGTTGCTTGGGTTGAAAATGACTTGTTTGACCTTTTTCTTTCTGGTCTTAAATATTGAAGTCGACATGAATTCCATTGTTTCTATAGCTTGTGTTGTTACCTTGAGGGTCAAGGCAAAATTTTGTCGTTTGCTGTGATCAACAATTTATGAATTACACAGTTTTCCTGTATTTTGTACCACAGATGAATTCATGTGCTACACCAAGTTTCTTATTAGTCACATGCATGGGGAATCATTGTGAATTCACAAGGAGTATCATTTTCAACTACCTTCCATAGTGTTTGAAAGCGCGACAAAAAGAAGCAGGGTGATAATTTCTGCAAGAATTATGGTATTGAATAGAAAGGCCACAGAGTCACTCATCGACAATATTAAAGATTACAAAATCAATTTTTGATAACACATTATTAATGGGAAGCTTTTTCAACATTATACAAAGCAAGAGTGTTATTTCTATGGTGAAGGCTTGTGTTTGAGGCAGGTCTTTAGATTGGTGCAATTATCTTCTATATGAGTTGTTTGAAGCCTATGAGGATGATTATAAATGGGAAACTTACTTCATCTACCGATGCCTATTCATTGCAATCGTAATCATGAAGTAGTATACACTTTAGGGTAGGGTTTTGGCTGAAGTATTGGAGGGTGATCTTCTTTCTCCAGTTTATGCTCCCTAGATAATGCAGATTGATCCTACGAAATGAGAATTCAATGAGGTAGAAATCAAGAAATGGCATATTAAAATGTTGCATATTATGCAGACACTGACTAGGGTGTTGAAGCCAATTTTAGAAAACTATGCACATCAAATATGGTGTGGGATATGTCATGGTCATAAATTTCCTCATCTTAAAACTATCGGTCATGATACATTAAAGATGAGGCCATTACCATATTATCTATTAGACAAATCATTTCATAATGAAGCCTTATCCTGGTCTAGAGTCCAATGCATGCAAAAATAAGGCGTGCTCATTTATTTTATGAAAGAAATGCACTCTCGTGATTCCTCTATAGATTTTTTGTCATCTTCCAGAAATCGCACTGGCAACTCCAAACAAGGTCTCCAATTGATGATGAAGAAGTTGCAGGAATGCATGTCCTTTATTCGTAATACCATGTCTGAAGTTGGTTCCATGGTGAGTTATATTGTTTCAAATTTATTGATTCCAAGTGTTGTTCTTGTTCTCAGTAAATCTTCTAAGCCGCCACCAGTTTCATTCATTTTTATGAGTTCAATTTCCATTGCTCCACCTATAATCTCTAATATTTCCCCTTCCAAAAATTGGCAACTTTTCTTTCATTGAAGCTTACACCCAAGGAAGCCCTACTATTCAACTTTCTCATAATGTTTACCTTACTAACGATGATCCTAAATACCCTATTAAGGATACAAAAAAAATTGAGTAACACCATATTTCTTCACCTACCTATCCTATGCATTCCCCTAGTTCATCACCACTCACTGCATCAAAATCTACCACTATCTCTCATATCCCTAACCCTAGAAGATTTGGAAAAGATATAATTGAGATTGATATCGAGTCAAACCAAGGATACCATACATCAGACTACAATCGGCCTTGAATTACATGCGAAGGTAGTTATGATGCCGCCTGTGCAATCATCATCTGAGCTACAACCAAATCTTAGTACAATTCTTTCAACAATCCAAGTTGCTTTATTTAGTCAACATCCCAATCAATGCTAATAGGTTTTGAATTTAGTTTCATAGTCATAGGACATAGTTTCTCTTTCACCTTCCAATGTTGTTTACAAGATCCTAGATGAATTACGAAAGGAACATAGTCAAGAGATGGAAACTTCACCTCAGGGACACTCTGAGAAGTCTGTGACCAATGGTTAGCCTCTGCATGACTGATTCCCTCTAGCCAACACTTTTTCCACAATTGATTTTCAATGTTGGTGTTCATCGCAGTTATTTCACTATATCATAACTTTCACCCTTCAATTGGAAGACCACCATAATGTGCTAGTTTCTATTCATGAGAAATAGTAATAGAAAATCATCGTTGTGACTATAGAGAGAGACTAGTTGCAAGGAGAAGAGGATCAATTAAAAATAAAATTGAATACATCAGTTCTAAATTCTAGCAGATGTGGCCAACCATTACTAAATTTGTGCCTAATGCTCTAGAGTATTTTTCTGTGTGCCATCTTGTTGAATGTTGTGAGTACATTGAAGTTTCTTGTATCGAGTTAGTTTCTGCCCATAGGTAGATGAGCGGCACTATTTTTTAGTTTAATCAAGCACTACCTAATCCAATGGAGTAATAAAAAGAATACATTCCTCAAGAGATTTCTATAGCTTCTTCCCTTTGGAACACTCTTCAATAGGTTATCAATGATTCACAAGAATTTTGTTGACATGTTCATGTTTGGGCGGACCTACTTACAAAGAAGTACTAGCCCTTGTATCAAATTTGAAAGGAAACATGATAATTGTTTAATCAAGATATAGCCACATCCAATATTCAATGGCAACAAAATTTGTTGAATCAAGTAGAAGCACTGGAGAAGCATATTCATCAGTTGGAAGAAGACACACATACCACTAAAAATTTGTTGCGGGATCTTTAGCCACTAGCTCAATCTCATTTCACATAGCTTCAAAATCTTATATACGATGTCGGTGTTCAATGAAATACCATCCTTGCATCTCATCTTAAGTAGCCTACAACTAATAATACATCGAAGTTCATTGATAAAGTTTATATATTGATTGCCACTTGGAAATATGCCATGGCAGAGAATACTAATTTCAAAGTTCAATTCCTATTGATAGTACTAAAGTTGGGTCCTTCATTTGAAGGAGAAATAGCATAGAAGGGAGGAGAAGTATTAGCAAAAGTTTTGAAACCATATGCAGGTCCAAGTGTGCAGCCAAATGATTGACTAGAGGGTGAGTCAATGAACTATGGTTGGGGCATGATGGGTGTTCCATTTTTGGTAAATTTTGAATAAATATTGGCTGGAAAAAGGTTATAGAGAGAATTAGTGAAAGAAGGAAAGTAACTCATTAAAGCAGTTAGATGTCGAGAACAAAAAAGTGAAGCAATAGGAAGAATTGAGGAGAAATTATCTTGGGATGCATAGAAGTTGTGGAAGGAGGACATGTTTGTTGGTTTTGAAAGAATCAAGGACATAAGGACCCAAGCACTGAGATTTTTCAAAGAAGACCAACTCAAGTGAACAAGATCAAAGTGGAAAAAGTGGAACAAGTCTAGTGAGAAGGATAAACCAATGAAATATATAAAGGGCTACAAAAAATTAGCTAGAGGAGAGAGAGATTTTCTATACACCGAGATGTTTCTAGACTAAAGATCCAAGCTCTGTATTTGTCTTTAGATTGTAATTTGGTCTTATTGAGCCTTTCTCTAATATGGTTTGTGAAATATCTTGTGAGCTCTTGTAGATATGTAATGTAATGGTCTTCTTATAATAATAAAGAATAAGTTGCAAGGATTATTTATGTATATGTCTTTAGTGAATGAATATAGTTCATGGACCCTCTAAAATTTTCTTATGATGTGTTGTGTATTCCAGTGTTCATTATTGTAAATTATCCCATCCTAATTATATAATTAACTTTGAATATTTCTGCGAATGATGTATAAATGCCTATGCAATGAATGATATATCTTTTAAGTTGCTTCTCTGCACTCTCCTTCGATCCCTTTCATCATTGAATGTCTTAGCCACGACGTAGCATGCCTTGGGTGAGACACTTCTCACTTATCGAGTAATAAAATGGATGTTGTTGAGCTAGACTACTACGAAATCATTTGTTGACAAACAGTGGTTGAGCCTTGGGTTTTCTAGGTCTAATTTTATACCAGCAAATACTTAAATTTCATCCTCCATTTCATTTCAATATTCTGAACAAGGGCCCATATTTCATTCATTTCTTTTATGTTATTCATTTTGACTTGGATAACCTTTGGATGAGAGGAACCCGTTATAATTTCTTACTGTAAACAAAATAAAAATGTGACAACTCTATAGCATGAATAAACAAGAATCAAGAATCAAGAATCAATAAACACTAGAAAAATTCAATACGCTTCACATAATCTCTAAAATAAATAATGATTTTACCATTAATCTAGTACAGATCCATATGATTTCAAAATTAATTTCCATTAAGATCTAAAAAGATATATGTTAATGATAGAATTAAGCCTTAATTAAGTTTTTAATTTCTTCAAATCCGCACTACAAAAAGTTGATATGTATGGAGGTATAATGTATGCGAAGCTGTAAAAAAGGAGAGATCAAAGGTTTTGTCACATATATCATTCTTCCACACATGCTTCCATTGTGCTAGAATGAATATTATTTGCAGAGCCATGTAATTTATACATGGATTCCTTGAATGTTTGTTGTAAAGACTATCTTATAATATCGATGCATACAATATTCTTGATTGGATAACAAGTAGTAATCATTAAACAATGTGTTAGAGTGAATGTTATTAAGCATTAAAATAATATCATGATTGCGTGATGATTCACCGAATAAATGATTACATTAGTGGAGAAGGGAGATTTGGTTCATTGTAAGATTAAGCCTTAATTATTATTTTAATATGCTATTAAACACTTGAAGGGTGGCCTAATTACATGTTGATTATTCTTTTATATCTAGTAATCACCAAAATTTTGTCGACAAATGAGACAATGTGCACAAGAAGTGTGTGAAGAATACCATTTCAATATGTTATAACAAATACTAGATGCAGAGTCATGTGCATCTGCATGACTTGTTTACAAGTTTGCTAATTACGCTTCGATTTGCTGAAAAATATTGAAAAGACTATTTTATAATATCCATAAATATGATTTTTTTTATATGCTTACAAAAAATAATTGTTACACATGTGCAAAGTGCAAATATGTGGATAAAGATTCCATTTTGCGAAATAAATATGTGATAGAAGTGTGCGAAGGAGATTTGCACATCATTTCAATATGTTATGATAGATGCAGAGACCTATGCATATTCCAGAATTCGTTACAAATAGTAAATTCTATTAAGCACTTGAAAAATATAATGATTACATGTCGATTCACCGAATGAATTCTGAAAAGTCGATTGTATAATATCGATAGATACAATTTTATTAATATGTTTGCAACTAGTAATCATTACACAATGCATCAAAATAAATGTTATTAAGCACTTGAGGGATGGCGTGATTGCGTATCGATTCATTGAATATATATTAATATTATTGTTAACGCTTAATTAATTCTTTATTGCTGAGTGTTGAGTCGTATACATCGTAATTACTATCAACTGTTGTAGGTTCTTGCACCTTTGCGTACATTTCCGTATCAACATAGTTTCTCATATATGGCTATCCTGCACACTTGTCTTTTCTTGCATGCTATGGTACTAAATTCTTTCAACAGTTTGTCTGTCACATGTTACCATTACAAATCATATTAAAGGAAATTTTAGCCTAAAAATGGCCATGAAATTTTCATGTACATAATATGTAAACCAACCAAAATCATTTAAATTTAAAAGGAGGTACATATAAATATTTTGGAGGGAAAAAAAAAATATTTTTTCTTAATTGTATTTTTGGCTTATCTCCTTATAGGGTTACTCAAATATCAAGTGTAGATACCCATTGGATGCAAAATTAAATTATGCATCCAATGAGTACCCATTATGCATACTTTTTAGAAGACCCAGATTGATAAAAATTGAAGATACATTAGAAAAGTGTGTTTAACACATTTTTCTAATGTATCTTCAATTTTTATTGATGTGGGTCTTGTCAAAAGTATGCATAATGGGTACTAGTTGGATGTTCAACTTAATTATGCACCCAACGGTTGTCTACACTTGAAATTTAGTGAACTTATATGGAGATAAGCCAAAAATATGTTAAAAAACAATAATTTTCTTATTTTTCGTCCAAAATTGAAAACTCTTATTTTATTAATTTCCTATTATCTTATGATTTTTCCTTAGGAGGTCACTTTTAGGTCAAATTTCCTCAAATTGATTATGTGATGTAATATGTTATGAACACTAATTCTTACTAGTAATCCTTGGTTCTATCGATATATGGTTTGACGTGTAAAAATGATATGGACAACATGATTATGTTTGGTCCCTATAATAGTGACATTCGTTAATTAGCTAAACATGCACAATACTTATTTTCTTAATAAAGAGATATAACCTTAATAACACACAATGCAGAATGTGAAGCTGTGGATAAACCTTCCATTGTGTGCAATACAGAAATTCTAGGGAATGCAAAAGTGCAAAAGAAATTATGTGAAGATGGATTTCATTATGTGAGCTATAAAGGCATGAAGGAAAGGATGCAAAGGTGGCTTTCATTGTTCTAGACATGGAAGTGAAAAGACATAAATAATAGTATATTGCGAAAATGTGGACACTCAAAATGAAAAGATAAGGATAAAGCTTTCATTGCATGCAATACAAAATTTTGTGGAGTGCAAAATACTAGACGAAGCTATGCAAAGATGGATTTCATTATCCAAGATATGGAGGTAATGAGAAAAGCTTTGTGAAGGTGGAGTTCATTGTGTGGGATACGGAGGTGCGGATATAGAAATAACGATAGATTACGGAGATGCGGGCATTCTCAAATAACAAAAAAAGGGTAGATTGTGGAAATGCAAACATTTAAAATACGAAGATGTAGATAAATATTTCATTATGTGCACTGCGGAAATTCTATAGAGTGCAGAAGTCCAAATGAGGCTATGTGAAGATGGCTTCTATTACGTGAGATAGGAATGTGTAGAGTAAATATTTACAAAAGTGGCTTTCGTTGTGCAAACTACGTAAATTTTGCGGATTGTAGAAATGCAGATGAAGCTATGCAAAAATGGCTTTCATTATGCAAGATATGAAGGTGAAAAGGAAAACTATGTGAAGGTTTTCTTTCATTATGTGGAATTGAGGAGCTGACATAGAAATAACAATAACTTACAGAATTATAGGCATTCTTGAATACAAACAAAATAGGGGGCTTGCAAAAAAAGGCAGAGCATTAATCAATTAATTAACGGTAGATGCAAGGTCTATACTCTGTTGCGGTTATTAATGTTATTAAATATAATATTTAATAATATATTATAGTTCAATGTTCATATCATTGTTCAAGGTAGTGTTTAAGTATGACTTTTTGGGGTTTTCAACAAATTTCTCGCTGAAATCCGGCGCAAAGATTTGTGGTCAAATCTTGATTTGTGTTGTTTAAACTAGTTTTTTACTACATATATAGATTCAACACTTTCAAAAACCCTTCTAGCACTTCGATTGTGAAGAGTCCGCTTGTCAAACTTGTAATTTCAATGAATCCTTGTCGAATTCTACACAAATTCAATTGAAAAATAAACCAGAAAACTTTCCAAAAAACATACTTAAAAACTACTCATTATTTTTCACAGTATAAAAATAGAAAAAAAAAGTTTCCTATACTAAAATAAGAACACGATAACTATCTGTTAAATAGAAACACAATAACTATCTCATAAATAGTGAAAAATGTAAAGCTACTCCTAAGAAAATCTCAGTATAGACTTAAGTTGTTAAAATTGTTATGTAATGGTGATGTCAATGATTATCAATTGTAATGAATATTTTTTTGCTATGTAATGATGATGTCAACAATTATGCAATTGTAACAAATATTTTTTGCCATTTAATAATTTGAAACAAAATACATTGATAGAGTTATATCTAAACCCAATGTCCTTTATAATCTCAAAGTTATTCTAAACCATTAATATAATTAAAAGTATGTGAATAGATTTAATACAAAAATTATTTCACTATTAAACAAATAATTGTAATAATAATATTAATATTGAGATATATTAAAAAATAATTATGAAGTAAGGTGTTCTCTAATTATGAACACCAGGTGTTATATGGGAGTCCATCTAGCCATTCAACAAGCTAAATCTTTTACGCTTTTCCCCACCTCCAAGGTGCCTTCACTTCCAACATTTACGACTCATAACGTGAAATCGGTGCTATGCAGCTAATAGAAAAACCATTCCCACTGAATTCCAGTTCTAGTCTTCTAAGCACTTGCTCATATATTCGTGTTTAATTTAGCTGAGAATTTCAGTTTATAGATAAATCCATCTCAACATGGGGGTTTAGGTCTAGATGGTGTTACCTACTTTTAGAGTTCCCTTAATTTAGCAACTCGGATGTTAGATGTAATTAATGGCAAGTAATAAATGACTTTCTCTTGAAGAAAGCTTAGAGTAGAACATGTAATGTAGGAAGCGCTAAAACAATGTTAAAAAAAAATATTCTCAATAATGTGCCTTTTAATTGAAGAAAAATATTTATTTAATAATATTTTAAATTGGATATGCTGATAATTTTTTGTTTTTGTTGTTAAGTTTGGTAATATTATTTCATTTTTTATAGAACATAAGCAAGTTGACACCACACAGATTGACCAGGTGGCCTCAACTTGACCCGAAGGGAAACCAAGTCTGTTAGCCACCTGTCCGCTTTGTAAATCATCCAAAAACAATAAAGTCTTAATCTCTCTAGTCAAGCTACATATGTCTCTTTTCATGTCCATACACTACATACTATCTAAACTGATATTTGCAAAACGGAAATCAAAAGCTATCCTCATAAAAAAAAATATGCATTGATAAGAGTCTATTCCTTATGTTCCTCTGAGGCAGATTCAACAGGTGCTGGATCCTTGGTAGATGCCCCTAACATGTCATTCAACTCCAGTGTGCAAGGGATGTGGCAGTCAATTCTATCCAACCCGTTATCTTGTTTATGCAGTGAGAAGAGGATTTTATGTGAAGCCTACTTATAGCTTGACATTCCCTAGAGTGTCACTACCATTCCCATAGAACTATGTTCCATTGCCTTGCCTAATAAACTCTTCATTGACCAGTACAGCTACAAATTTTGCTTAAATTGTGTGATTCATCCTTAGGTGTTGCCCAGATCTAGGACTAAGGTCCTCCAATTGTCCATTGCTTCCTCTGTCTCATTGCCTTGTTTTATTGCCTCCTCCCACTCTTCTAGCAATTTTTGGATTCTAGGGGTTTGGGATGCAACTTGAGAAAGGATTGAATTTGACGCTAGGGTTTTGAATTATTCTTCCATGGCGGGACGCGTAGGGGGGAGTGCCGCTCCCTCCTATAGTAAGGCAGTTACAGAGGGAGGCAAGGAAGTAGGTGGGAAGCATTTCAAAAAACTGTTGGAAAAGATTTCAGGAGTAAGAGGCAAGGAGACAGTTGGAAGAAATGAATTCCAAGATCAAAAAGGGAATCAACAGGAAACAAGTAAAGAAAAGGAGAAGGGAGGCAACAATAGGAAAATGACTTCCACAATAATTATAGGAGTATGTAAACCCAAGTCGAGCATTATTCCCTGGGTCATATTGAGTGATCCAACGATTCAAGTGCATAGGGACCATATGAAAGAATATGCGATCATATGCAAGTTCATGGGGTTATGGCCAACAAAGAAGGCATTAAATATCAGGATTAGGAGCCATTGGAAGCCAAAGGGAGAAATACTTCTACATTTCGGCTCTAAGGGCTTCTTTACGGTGGTGTTCACAAGCCTAGAGGACAAAGACAAAGTGTTTGAAGGGGGGCCTTATTTCTATGCTGCGGCAGGACTCTACATGCAACCATGGATGATGAAATTTGTCCTGAAATGTGAAACATTTACATCTGTACTAGTCTGGATTAGACTATACTCACTACCTCTAGATTACTGGGAACCATATTCTCTGAAAACCATAGGCAACAAGCTGTGGAATTTTCTAAAGATATCAGGAGCAACCCTAAAAGGTAAATATACCTCCTTTGCCCGAATATGTGTGGAAATGGATCTATCTAGAGCCCTCCCTAAAGCAATAATTTTAGAGGTATATGATGAAGAATGGGTGCAAATGGTAGACTATGAGCACATACCATTTAGATGCTGCAAATGTCATGAACATGGTTGTCTATTCAGAAACTGCCTAATAAACAATATGGATGGCAATGGGAAAACCTATTTGGATAGAGATCACGAGGGTTTCACCAAGGTTGGGGGCAAAGGGAAAGGGGGTAAATGGCCACACAAGAAGATCAGTGAAGATGGATACATAAGACACAACAGTTTCAAAATCCTAGAGGAAGTAGAGGAGAATGTGGAAATAGTCCAGGACAGGGAGAATGTAATTAAGGAGCAAGATACGGAAGCTGAAATGGAGGATATCACAGTAAAACACCAGAAAAAGGAGGATCTACCAAGATGCATGGAGATAAGTAAGGACCGTGAGATGACTCCAAATGAGGCAAGAAAGGAGGACCATGAACTACAGGAGATTCTGGACAAAGAAAACCTAGATCTAGAAATATTTCTAGAACAAGGAAAGAACAAAGGAGTGGACTCCCTACCAAAATAAGATTATGACAAAGTTCTATAGCTCTTTCTATGGAAGGCACAATCAAAGGGAAATGGTGTCAAAAGAAACCACAAAATCCAGGAGCCAATTGGGCTCAAAATGTTGGATAACTCACAGGCACCATCTCCAAAGAACTTAGGAAGGAAAAGAGGAAGGAAAAGACAAAATGAACTGCTAAACGAATGTGGAAAACTACTGATTAACTCAGGTAAGATGAAAGATCTTACCAACTATTCCTTTATTAACCTTTCTTAATGAAGCTCACAACATGGAATATTAGAGGAATATGTAGTAGAAAGAAACAGAGTAATCTAAGTAATAGAATAAAAGAAGAGAAACCAGACATGGTTTTTTTCAGGAGACTAAATATTCAAGGGATAAAATAAGAGAATTCATAATAAATGGTTAATCAAGTATGAGTATCTAGAGGTTAAGGAAAATAACTCGATAGGTAGGATTCTTACACTGTGGGATCCATAGAAATTTGGAATCCTAGATGTTGAAGCATCCAGGAACTATCTATCTTTAGTGTGTAATCTTGTAGGTGATAAGGAGATATACATGCTAACAAATGTTTATGGACCTCAAAAGCAAGCAGATAAACTCAAGCTTCTTACCTCCTTGGAGGGTCTAAGAGCAAGACATCCCAATATGCCTTGGATAGTTGTAGGAGATTTCAATATGATAAGATCTCTTTCAGAAAAAAAGGAGGCACTAGACAACTAGGTAGAGACTCTGTAGCCTTCCAAGATTTCATTATGAACATGGGACTAGTGGATACTCAGATAATAAATGGAACCTTCACCTAGAACAATAAAAGGGGAGGGGCTTCTCAAGTGGCTTCCAAACTTGATAGATTTATTATTTCTGAGGGTATCCTCCTCACAGGACCAGCCATCACAACATCCATTTTTCCCTTTGGAGGTTCGGATCACTGGCCAGTGCAACTAGAAGCTACCTTTATGGGCACGCCGAGAAACAGGCCCTTCATATTCAAAAATTCTTGTCTCTCACACCGTAATTTCACTAGTAACATTGATAAATGGTGGAAAGAGGAGTTGAATACTTAGGGAACTAAAATTTTCATGCTCCAGTAGAGACTGAAACATATTAAATCCAAAATTAAAGATTGGAACAAAAAGGAATTTGGCGATATCCTCAAGGCTAGAATAGAAACTGAGCAGAAACTCCAAGAAATCAATCAGATCAACATCACAGAGGGCTTCAATGAAGAAAGGAAAAAACTAACCAACTCTTTGTAGGAAGAATGGGAGGATCAATTCTTACAAGAGGAAATTTTCTGGAGAAAGAAATCTAGGATTCAATGGATCAAATAGGGAGAAAGAAATACAAAGTTCTTCCACAAATCTACTATGGCCCACAGGGCACACAATAGAATCACAAAGATTAAATATTCTCACGGTATTAAGCTTGTCTCTCAAAAGGACATGGAATCGAGCCTAGTACAACACTTCTTCAATATTGCAAAGGAGCCAATGGAGGATAGATCCAGGTTCGTTGATTAGTTCACCCAGTATATTCCTAAGTTGGTTACCAGGGAGGATAACCATAATCTGAACAGGCCAGTCTCGGAAGAGGAGGTCAGTGAGGTGATTAAGGAAACGCAAAGTAGAAAAGCACCAGGCTCGGATGGATTCAATGTAGATTTATTCAAAGCCTACTGAGAAATAGTGAAATAGGATATCCTCGAGGTTGTGGAAGACTCGAGAAAATCCAAAAAGGTTCTGAAGGCACTTAATGCTTCCTTCATAGCTTTAATCCCCAAAAAGGAAAATGCTATGACGCCGGATGGAATTTGACCCATGGCCTTATGTAATGTGGTGTATAAAATAATCTCCAAAGTGATAGCCAATAGACTCAAGCCCCTTCTACCTTCCCGCATCTCGAAAGAGCAAACAGGCTATGTGGAAGGAAGACAAATTCTCAACAATATCATCCAAGCACATGAGGTGGTACACTCTCTCAAATGCAACAAACAAGAAGGTATGATCATTCAGTTGGACCTTGTGAAAGCCTATGACAAACTTAGCTGGTCTTATATAAGAGCTATTCTAAAAGCCTATAGCTTTGACCATAACTAGATAAGATGGGTTATGGCACTAGTTACCACAACCAGTTTTTCCATTATACTTAATGGAGCTCCTTCAAGTACCTTCACACCTTCCAGAAGGCTTAGACAAGGAGATACACTCACCTTTCCTCTTCGTCGTCATGATGGAAGCACTGGGTAGGGTAATCAAAATGGCAAATGTTGAAGGTCAAATTCAGGGTATCAAGCTCACCCCAAATGGAGAGGCTAACACTCATCAACAATTTGTGGATGATACTATATTGTAGGGCATACCCACAATTAGGAAGAAAGAGAAATAAGAAATATCCTACATCAATTTGCTATGGCAGCAGGTACAAAGGTAAGCCTCAACAAGTCCAAAGTTTTTGACTTTAATACTAATATTGCTATATAGAGAAACGTTACAAGGATTCTTGGTTTTCAAAGGGAACAATTACCTTCCAAATATCTTGGCATTCCTCTTACTGACAAACCTCTAAGCAAGAAAGTGTGGGAACTAATTTTAAATAAACTTCAGGACAAGATCAAAAATTGGACATGCAGATCTTTAAATTTAGCATGGTGACTTTTGCTCACACAGGTGGTCTTGCGGGCCATTCCGATTTTCATGTTTGCAACTCTCCCTACTCCTCAAGGTATTAAGTAGCATATAAGAAGCATACAAAGGGGCTTTATATGGGGCAGAGGGGAGGAGAAAAAGAAGTGGGCTTTACTTGCCTAGGACAAGATCTGCAAGCCCAAAAGCCATGGCGACTTGAGGCTGCATGATCTGGAGACTCTCAACAAAGTTTCAGGAGCTAATCTTTGGTGGAGATGGATCAAGGAGACGAATGCCCCCTAGGCCAAGCTTTGGAAACAAAAGTATGCTAAGCATTAGTAGGTGAAGGATCACATTAGAATGTCAGGACAAATCAGGGGCTCACACATTTGGAACCTTACTTGGGAGACTAAAAGCATTGTTCAACAACACTAATTCTAGGAAATCCAAGCAGGGTACCTTACTCGATTTTGGGAGGACAGCTGGCAACAGGAACCCATCCTATACAGAAATGACCTGGTAGCCCTCAAGAGAGACATAGATAGCAAAGGTCTGCTATTGGTAAAATATTTTTGGGACCAGGGAAGGAATAATGAAAAATGGATGAAATCGAAGGATCCAAGTTACAATGATGAGAGTCCTTTGAAGGCCAAGATAGATGCTCTTTCCCAGGACTTAGAGCATAGAAGGATTCTGGTTTCTTCCTCATCTGAACAATTAAGATGGGGGAAGAATAATGAAGGTAACTTTAATCTCAAAGAGGCAAAACAGGCAGTCACAGGATTTAACTTTGTGAATATTGATCAAGTCTGGAAGGAGCTTTGGCAAACTCCTCATTGGATGAAAATAAAGTTATTCATCTGGCTACTGCATCAAAGAAAGATCCTAACTTGGGGAAACCTCCTTAAGAAAGGTTTCATTGGCCCTTCCAAATGTCACCTCTATGGCTCACATGAGGAAACGATTGAACACCTTCTCAACCTTTGCCCTTTTACTACTAAGACGTGCAACTAGGTGGCCTCAATCTTCAAACAAACAGATAGGGACAATCTCAACATATCCAACACTTTGAAAAACTAGAGGAAGAACTTCTCAGGAAATGAGCTCATTAACAAAGCCTAGATTCTGGTACCAGGCTTTGTCATTTGGAATGTTTGGAAAGAGTGCAATAGGTAGATCTTAAAAGATAAAGCTCACAAGCCCTAGAACATAATTGATCGAATTCTAAAGAAGCTTAAAGACACAGTAAAAAGCCTATTGATGTCACTTCCTAAGGATCCTCATCTGCCTCAAGAGGAGAATATTTTACTTAATTTGGGACTCTAGTCCATCAGCCCTCAAGGAATAACAAAGGGAGTGAGCATAATAACTATAGGGGCTAGCAGTTGGAAGCCCCCTCCACAGGTTTTCTTCAAGGTTAACATTGATGGAGCTTCTAAGGGAAACCCAAGGTTAGCTGGCTTTGGGGGTGCCATAAGAGATCATCAAGGGCAAACTAAAAACATCTTCTATGGCCACTTGGGGAAGCACACCAATAACATCGTTGAACTCTTGGCATTAGAGAAATGCTTCGAGATCCTGGTGGAGGAAAATTTATAGAATGTTATCATTGAAGCAGATTCAGAATTGATCATTAGAGAACCCAAGAAAATTCACAATGGAAGTTCGCCAGATAAAGTGTCGAAGCATTGGAAGCTACTTTAGGTTTTTTATCGTATCCACTCTCATCTGCAAACCATTAAAACGATCAGATTTGTACATGTGAAAAGGAAAGCAAATATGTTAGTAGATCGGTTGGCCAATGAAGGAGTGACCAATAGGGACAGGGATTCTTGGTATGCTTGGGAATCATTACCTACCAGAAAACTGTGAGAGGATTTTTTATATCTAGCAACCAAAGATATGGAAATATGGATGAATAGAAATGATTAAAGAGATTCAAGAGATAAGCGCAAGGATGGGGTCACCTAAAATGTCTAGATATTTTGTTTTGGATGCTCTCCAAAAATATGATCAATTTCGGTTGAATGATGAAGGTAACAAATCGAGTAGCACCACAGATCTAGTTGCATGTTTGCATTTGGCACAGTGGGTGTTTGATGGAGAATCCAGGTGGAAGGCTTAGAAATGTCTGTGGGAATGGTTTGATGGTCATCGCTTGGCGACAGAGCGTTTTGGGTTTTTTCGCAAAACTTCGGTTGCAAAAACACAAATGGTATATCAGGCAGGATAAGAATGGTATCTGGTTTTTTGCAGTGTGCCTCCGATTCCATACATCATGCGACACGTTGCGGCAAGAGGTGAGAGAAAACCAACATCATTGGACGATTAGCCCCCGCGCTTCTCGTCCGCCAGATATCAACGATGGCCGTTGGATCGGTGTTGAGTAATCAATGGCGGGGGTTGGCTTATGCTTGTTGCTCAAGAAGTCCAGACTCGAAATTATTTAGAGGACTCAACCTATAGCTTTCGTTGGGTCCATTTGTTGGTTGTTGAGTGGTCCGTTTTGGGTCCTATGGTGGACCCTCGGTGGGACACTCGTAGGCTTTTTGTGGACCTCGGTCCATGAGTTATTGAATTTTTTTTTGCTACTATTGGGTTTCTGCTAGCCACGCTGATTGGGACACTCTCTCAGAGCCGGTGCAGTTTCTTGCAAATTATGTAATTTTGGCTAGCTTAATAGAAGGTTCTTCTGTTACTTATAAAAAAAACAATTTCTAGGTTCTTGCATCCATCTGCTCATAGTAAGCCTTCGTCGCTTCAGTGATAAGGTGTTCTACTAACTTCCTGCCCCTGCACAGTTCCAACGTGCTCGACTCCTTGTCTTTCCTAAGTGTCAGGCCTCACCAGCGACGACCATGTCCCCTTGCAGCACAAGCCATGACATGCTTTCCAGAGCACTGGTAACAACAACAATTAGTTAAATTGAAACATGGCATTATAGTTATGTGCCACCCCCTGGTGACTCTGTTCTAAATTTTTTTTCCGTCATTCTACACCATCCCCGCTTCTCCTCTTCACGTGCTCTCATGGTTTCTGAGTTGGGGTGGTCTTGAGACTGTAACCTGCAATGGGGAGACCTATAGACCAAACCCCCTATTGTACCTTTTTCCCAATCCACATTACTAGCATTCACATGCAGGTCAACCAACCCTTTCCTAAGCCATTCTTGCAGACCCCATTTTCTTCTGACAGTTTTCACAGAGTAGTTTAGGTCTCTTTCCCCCTCTGCCCAAGGATTAGTGGCGCTTCCCCTCAATTCCACCGAATTATGTTTCCAGTTGGATTCTCTAGCCTTACCATCGGTCCGATAGGAATTTCAATTGACCCAACACTTGCTTTGCATGCAGCGAGAATGGTTGTGCCCCAAGTCTCCTACCAACTATTTCTCCCTGATCTCCTACCCCTCCTACACTCTCTTGCCATTATCAACCTCACCTCAAGCATTGTTTAGGGAGTGTGGTGCATCCAAACCCAACAAAATGCAATTGTCCCCCCGACAGTCATAGGCATTATTATTTTGGAAAAGGGTATGGATACAAGACCAGGTAATTGCTAGCAATTTCCTTCCCCATTGCCACCAATCGTTTCCTATCTCTTAGGCCCTCTTTCTATTTACCCTCCTCTACCTCCAACAAAACCCCAACCATAACATAATTTCATTGGTGGAGCAAAACCGAATTACATACGCAAGATCAATAGGCATTCATCGTTGAGTTTGGCGTCTTTGGTTCCGTCGTCCTCTCGCACCACTGTGATACCACCTTTCTTCACAAGCTGACCCTCCAACAATGAATGCCTACTTCACTCGCCTACCTATATGCCTTGCCTTACCTCCTATCCTTCTACCTTTCCCGCCTCCCCAGCATGCATTCATGCAAAGGGTATCCGCACCCATTGCCTTGAGCATGTGGGGGATGGAAGTACTAGTTGCCAAAGTACCAATCATTACTACAACTAGCTTGTCTCAACTTTCAGCCCGAATCCCGATCAGGGTGTGATAATTTATTTTATTATTTGGTAAAATTTAATAAAAATTTAATAATTTAATAACCAATTTAGTGTATAATTTGGCCATAAGATTGAGTTATTATTATTTATTATAAATATTCTTTTATTAAGTTGTTTATGGAATCTAACCATAACATGACAAAAAAAAAAAAAAAAAAAAAAAAAAAAAAAATTAACATCTATCTTAAATCTTGTAACAATAATTAAAGAAATTAAGATGATAATGATCAAATCATATAACTATATTAAGATAATTAAAGTGTAATTGGATAGGAATATTTAGTGTTGTATCCTCTTCAAATTCTTAAGTAAGTGAGCTCAGCATTTGTTACACATCATTTTTTTGCATTAGGCAAATGATCATCAAAATGGATCTCTCGCCATCCATCCAAGTGTCATGAAGCACTCCCTTGCAAGTCAACAACTTATATACCTTGAATAAAGTGGAATTTCTGGATCTCATGGTACAAAACCTTGTTTTCTACCATTTGCGTAGTTTTTCTGAATAGAATCTGCACATCTATAGTTTCATCCACTATAAACTATGGGTATTGACACTCTATCTTCCACTATAAATTGCACAAGTAAATCAATAAAAAGTAAAAATAAAAAGTGATATCTAGAAGCATCATTGGGCGAATCATTCCCAACAAAAAGCCTCAAATTCATGTTTATTCGAGACTAACCTCATTTTCTATGGAACTAATTCTCATTTTTCAAGGAGCACTCATCCCTCTTCTAGTGGATCTCATCCTCGGACTAAGGATCTCAAACTGCTTCCTTTTGGCCTATTAATCAAGCCATACGTGGGGGAATTAAGGGAGGCTATTTAGAGTAAGTTTATGCTGGGGGAATCAAGTTGGAGAGCTTATCATTCCTAGAGAGGATTGAGGGCAATGGGAGGAGCTTCACAAGATCAAGTCACACATTTTGTAGCTCCTTTATGTTTCTAAAATTAATACAAACAAACTGTGCTTCTCGCTACATTTTTTAATGGATTAATTGATTAATTTCATGGATGGTTTATGTTATTAATATTTTTCCATTGGAATGATGTTATTTATATTTGTGCATTGGAATGATGTTTGTTACTAGTCTCCTTAATCACTAGATTCAATTAATTAAACATTGATGTTGCATATGCCTTTGATCCTTTATTGTTCCTATGTGTGCAGGTCTAGATTCAAGCACGGAGGAGCTAAACTGAAATGCAAAGGGGGATCTTCATCAAACATGTCGTAATAAGGTATGGATTTCCTTTTCCCACCTTGTTAGCTTATGATTGAAGAAATGATCGATTTAGGGAAGGAATTAGCTTGATTGTTTGTTTGTTTCTAGTTTCCGTCTAGGATCTAGGGAGATCGCTCTTGTTAGCAAGAGGGATTTATCTACCTAACAAATTTCCGACTCCATCGAGGAACGTCCTATTCTCTTCCATCTCCTTGTTTTTTATTCTTGAACCCTTTTTGATAGCTTTATCTAAGTCTTGACAAGTTAATGATTTTTCAGATTTTGTGATTTGTTTGGATACTTTTTTATTTTTTCTTTGAGTTTCTTGACTTGTGTGGTTTCTGTTCAGAAATAGATCATAGATATGCACATATTACCTTTATCAACAATGCGCATGCACATTGTAGTATAATGTCTACCTGTGCATAGTCTGAGAATTTTTTGAAAAAATAGCTTTTCATCTCATTAATGTCTGAAATTTTGTTTTTTTAAGGATTCATTGCATTTGTCTACGACTCTAGTCACTCTCTGTGTGTTTGATTGAGTGTTGTGAAGGAGTTTTATTGAGATTTATCTGTTTTCAATGATTGAAAGATAGGGTTTATCAAGAATTAGTGTTTTGATGAGATGTGCTTCTTATGATGCATTATAAACGGAAGTCATTTTTATTCTAGTATTAAAGTTGAATTAGAATCACACTTTAAGAATTGACTTCATAACATTCATTCAAGAATTTTCATTTTAAGGATTTCTTTGGGTGTTTTGAATTTGAATTCCTTTGGTCATTGCTCAAAGATTTGTCTCAGTTTCTTAACAATGTTTTCATGTTTTTGCCGTTGAGTGTCTGAGTGTTAATCACCTTTGAGTGTCATTATTTTTTATCTTTTGAATTTTCACCCGATTTCCTTTACTTACACTTGATTGGTTTTTTAGTTGGATTAATTAAGGTAAATAGCCTTGTTATTCTTTCGCTGCTTTGGAATCATCTTGTGTTTGTTTTGAAGAATTCTCTTACATAGAGTACATTTGCATGGTTAGAATTCTCATTTCATGAATGAAAATTGTGCATAGATTACATTTTCATAGTGTTCACGAAAATTGTGCATAGATTACATTCACATAGTGTTCACAAAAATTGTGCATAGATTACATTTGCATAGTTTTCATGAAAATTGTGCCTAGATTAAATTGTGTGGTTTTCAACTTAGAGCTTTGAGTTTCATTGAAAATTTAGAGGTGGTACATTTTGGAGTTAATGTTTTAAAGAACAACCACTTTACTTACTCTAGCTAGAATTCATTTAAATGAAGAGATTACATATTTCATATTTGATGCATTAGAATTTTGAGTCAAGTCATAATACTATTAGTTTCATGTCCATTTCCCTATTGAGTAAATAACAACTTAATAACACAACGTTAATAAAATTCATCTAGAATTTTTATTATTTTTAGGGATTTCCACCTACAGTAGATAAGGTTCTAGGGATTTGGAATAGAGAAGTGAGTAAACTTTCCAAGGCTATATACAAATAATAGAATATTTAGTTAGGGAGATAAATCCAATTATTTCAGTTTTTCTTTGGGAAGCTCTTCTTATACACGAGTTAAGTACGAGATCATGTCAAATCTCGTGAAGTGATCATACCCACTTCATTGGCTATGATAGAGAGATTTGCATGTATTACAATGGTGTTGAAAGGTACTTGGGGTCACTTGAAATTAAACCTCCAATTAACCACGTTGAGGAGCTTTCAAGGGGATTGACCTTTATTACTTTGTCCTTGCGTGTACGTCCAATCTATGAATGTCCCTCAGGTAAAAGTGCTATAGTTGGTAAACTTATTGACCATAATTCTGGGTCTCTACCTAAGGTGATGATAGAGGGAAGGTCCTGCCATACATGGTACAAACATTAGCTAAACTCACTTGGAATTTTTGGAAGGTATCTTCACTCGAGATGGCATAAGTGAAGTTACTTGCACCAGATTGTTTCATTAAGAAGGTTGTCATTGTAACTTGTTCCAAATGCTCATATCTATAAACAATTTCACTTTGATTTCTGTGACATTGGATTTCATCACCAACTAGTGATTTCATTGTGAAAAGCTTGTTTGTATGGTTTGAATCCCTATATTTTTTAGCATGTGTTACTTTTTTTGGTTTTACATTTTCCAAGACCATAGGTGTGGATTGTGGAAATTATTTAATTTTTAATAATAAAACCTTATTTGAATTGAATCTAATGGAAACAATGTCAGAAGTTACCGATATATACCTCCCTTTTAATTGGAATCCTAGTCCTTTTCCTGATTTTGCAAATGGCGGTCCTCCTTATATCGCTACATTGTCACTTCCTAGATTCATGATAGGTTTACCTGTATGTCTATTCTCAACTTCTTTAATTCCAAATACTCCAATTGTACCAGCTCAACCTACTTTTTTACCTCGACTAAGTTTTCCATCTTAGAATCACAAACCTTCTATTGATCCTCTACCTTATTCACCCAACATGTCCTCCTCCCTCTTTTCTTCTTCGTTTGGTAAAAGCCTTGATGCTATTAACCAAGTGACTAGGAAGAAGAAGAAGAAAGGGAATAAGAAGAAAAAGAAAGATAAGAAAGTAGTCAACCAACCAACGATGCCCATAAGTATTGGTAATGTTGAGGGAACTTCTACAATGCATCATAATCCAAAATACCCTTGCAATCATTGTAAGGGTGACCACTTCCTTATCAATTATCCTGGTATTCCTAAGGTTTTGGAAGTATGTTCAAATAATTCTCATCAACTTAGTCTTGATCTATTAACCCATGATTCTCATATTCCAAGGAAAAAGCTTAAAGTTAGGTTTCCTTGTAGGTTATGCAGAGGGACTCATCATAGTCACCTTTTCCATCACATGGATGAAGCCTCAAAATTATTGGAAAAAAATACTATTTCATAGCAACAACTTCCAAGTAATTACACCAAACCTTCTCCCCATCTACCATCAATTGACGAAGTGATAGATATAAATCCAAGAACAGTCAATCCCACCCTTCCATTGGAGAGTGAAACATCTATCACCAATGTTTATGGACTATTTGTTGATCAAGTGGTCGAAGCAATTCCATCTTCGGTCGATCCAACTCTCCATTTATAGAGTGAACTTCGTACTGCTCAGGTTCTTCATGGTACCTCAGATTCGTCTACACATGGGGTGATCTCATCTATTTCTTTTGAACCCAATCCAAGTAATGAGGTTATATATTTTGATTGGTGTAGACTGACATAACCTCATCTTCCTTCTTCCCCCACTTTTTAAACCATTGTGAAGACTTTTGGTAAGAATGTGCGAAGCATAACTGTAGATGAAGGTGCTTCTGCTAGTATTTTATCCTCAACCGCTTGGCAAGCTTTGGGTTCCCCTTAGCTTATTCTTGTTACACATAATCCGTTAGCCTTTAATAGAACCTTTAGTGAACCTTTAGGGATCCTTCCTAAGTTACCTATTACTCTAGGAGGTAAGACTGTTTGTATCGATTTTATGGTAGTCCAATGTCTCTTAGATTTCAATTTTCTCCTTAGGTGAGACTATGTCTATGCCATGAAAGTTGTCATATCAACACTCTTTCATGTGATGTCCTTCCCTCACAATGGAAACACTATGACGGTTGATCAACTTTCATACATTGATCACGCCTAGACTACCATTCATCCAACACCCCTGAATGTTCCTTACATGGAAATGGTACCTACACTACCACGAGTTAATTATGTGGAAACCTATCCCATGTTTTCTGTTACTGATGCAAGCGAGCCTCTGACTATCTGCTCAACTTATTTTTTCTTAGATTCGGTAATTGATGTGACCAAACTTCAATGGGCTCATTTGAATACGATTTTTTTATCCCCATTAATCCCCTGGAGATGTCTTCCTTCCAGAGAATTGTTCTTCCATCTGATGAAGGCCTTTTGGAAGCCATGATCAAGGGGTGTCCCTTGACATGTTTTTCTTTCAATTGGAAGCCATGAAATAGGTCCTTGAGGATAGTTCTTTTACTACGTTAACCTCGTTAAAAAATGAAACAAGTCCATGAGGATATTTCTTTTACTATGTCAACCTCATTAAAAAATGAAATAGGTCCATGAGGATAGTTTTTTTTACTAGGTCAACCTCGTTAAAAAATGAAACAGGTCCTTTTAAGGATAGTTCTTTTACTATGTCAACCTTGTTAAAAAATGAAACAGCATCTCATGAGGATAGTTATTTTACTATGCCAACCTTGATAAAAAATGAAACAAGTCCTTTTGAGGATAGTTCTTTTACTGTGTCAACCTCGTTAAAAAATGAAACAAGATCTCATGGGGATAGTTCTTAAACAGTGTCAACCTTGTTAAAAAATGAAATAACTCTTCATGAGCATAGTTCTTTTACTGTGTCAAGCTTGTTAAAAAATGAAACAAATCCTCCACTATTTGAGTTAAGTCTTTAACTAGATCTCATAAATGTTAAGTTGACTCTTTCTGATCTTGTAAACAAGCCTTCATTTTGTCCACCTATTAGTAACTTGTAGTCTACTCAGGTGGATGAAATGAAGTTTGCGAGGAATGTGCCTTTGTAGTCATTATGGTGGGGGAATGAAAACCACTCTCAAGCACAATTTTCTCTGTTTCAAGATTGTGTAAAAATGAAACCACTTTCAAGCGCAATTTTCTCTATTTCAATCTTGTGTAAAATGAAACCACCCTCAAGCACAATTTTGTTTTTTTTCAACCTTGTGTAAAAATGAAACTTATCTCAAGTCCATTTCGGTTATTATTTTCAAGCATCATTAAACTCATGAAAATCTTGAGCTTCTTTTGCTATATTTTCATGCTCATAAAACACACATGAAAATGCTAAGTTCTTTCCGTCTTTTCCTACTCATTAATTAAATTGAAGTTGGGTAATTTGAGTACATTGTTATCACTTTTTTGAACACATAAAAACTTACGAAAAAGTGAAACAATGGATTCTTCTTTTAAGCCCTTTTCAAACTCCTTCAAAATGAAAAGATCATCGAGTACTTAATTATTCGAGCTCATAAATGTAAATGAACAATCATCCGCTCAGTATAAGTTTACTGCTTTTACGGACTAAGCTAGGACTATTTATGAAAAAGGTATACATTTGTCAAACATGGTCAATAGAGTTCTCTTTTTTATTATTTTATCCTTTTTAAAACTCTAGAGACTAGACATACCAAAAAGAACATGATGGAGTTTACTTATGTTTTTCCTCTAACTCCATAAAAGTGAAAAACATCGAGCTTTAATTTCTCCAGGCTTGTTAAAATTTTACTATAAAAAAACTAAATGACTTTCCTTTTTGTGTATTTTTCAAACTCTTAAAATAAAATGACATCGAGTTACCCATTTACTAGACTCATAATATTTAAACAATACAAGACAGGTTAGGCATGACAAGGCCAAACCTCTCCTTCTTAGGGTTCATTAAAAATATTAAGATGGACTCATCTGAAGGATGAGCTTATAGGACAAGCATATGTTATCCTCCTTAATCTTGAAAAAAATAAAGAGGTACTTACCAGTAATGGTGGGGGAAAATTAAGAAGAAAAGTTTGTTTCTTCTATTTTAAGTAGTATGTCACTATTGAACATGACACTCGGTTACATATCTATTTTGGTTGCGGAATCCATTTGTATCACAGTTAATTGAACCTTATTGAAATTCTTCAGTTGGTTTTGGGTATTATCGTTAAGTCAAATGTTGGAAAGTCATTTTTTCATGTCACCAATATGTTCAAGAGAAGTCTAAACCTCATTTTAAATTACTTTTCAATTTGTAGCTCTCAATCATGTCGGTCATCCCTGAGTCAACCTTGCAAAATATTTTCCAAAAATTCACATCATGTTTTGTGACATAGGCTTTCTTGTGACAAATCACTTCCTATCTACTTCAGCTCATTATGTAAGAATTTGATCTAGAAACCTTCAATACCTTGAAGCCTGCATGTGTTAACGACATGTTTCTCACCTTAGACGACAGGTTCTCATCATTGGCCTTCGATCAAATGATTCTATGAGTGTTTGACTTCAGATCACATATTTGCACAACATAGATTGTATTGGGAGTACCTTGAGAGCCACTGTCATTATTGGTGGTTTCTCCCCACTTGTTAACGGTTCACATCATTGACCAGTAATCAAGTGGTTTCTATCATGTTCGACTTTGACACATTTACTCACATGGTTAGATTCATACTATGGATCGAGAGATGGGGATGAAGACTGTAGATCTAGTTTCATTCGTCTAGGTTGTGAGGAGTTTTCTATTCATAATTATATAGAGATTTTTATATTAGATGGCTGTGTCCATCTTATATCTACTTTGACATGATGTTTTTCCATATTGTACTTTAAGACTTTTATGTTATAAGTATGGGAATGCATACATTAGTGATGATTATTATATTGCATTGTAATCCTTGATTGATTGTTGCATATTTCCAACCATGATCTCTGATCCAATACTTGATATGATAAAGTACCTCATCCCTCAAACCTTTCTAACTTTTCACTTTGGGGGGAAATCTATTACACATCATTTTCTTGCAGTAGGAAAATGATCACCAAAATTTGATCTGTCACCATTCATCTAAGTGTCATGAAGCAGTCCCTTGCAATTCAACAACTTATATACCTTGAATGAAGTGGATTTTTTGGATCTCATGGTACAAAACCTTGTTTTTTAGCATCTACGTAATTTTTCTGAATAGAATCCGCACATGTGCAATTTCTTTCACTATAAACTACATAGATTTGTGCTATGTCTTCTGATATGAACTACACAGGTAAATCAATAAACTGTAATAATAAAAAGCGAGATCTAGAAGCATTGTTGGGCAAATCATTCCCAACAGAAAGACTTAAACTCATTTTTTTTCGATCCTAACATCATTCTTAATGGAACTAATTCCCATTCTTCAAGGAGCCCTCATCCTTCTTTTAGTGGATCTCATCCTTGGAGTAAGGATATCAAACTACTTCCTTTCAGCCTATTAATCAACACATAGGTGGGTGAATTAAGTGAGGCCATTGAGAGTAAGTTTATGCTGGGGGAATTAGGTTGGAAAGCTTATCCTTCTTAGAGAGGATTGAGATCAATGGGAGGAGATTCACAACATCAAGCCACATGTTTTGTAGCTCCTTTATGTTTATGAAATTAATACAAACAAGAATTTCTTCTCACTGCATTGTATAATGGATTAATTTATGAATTTCACAGATGGTTTATGTTATTAATATTTGTTTGTTTGAATGATGTTTTTTACTAGTCTCGTTGATCACTATTTTTAATTATTGAATCATTTATGTTGCATATTCCTTTGATCCTTTGTTGCTTCCATGTGTCTAGGTCTAGATTCAAGCACAAAGGAGCTGCACTGAAGCACAAAGGGGGATCTTCATCAAGAATGTTGCAATAAGGTATGAATTTTGTTTTCTAACCTTGTTAGCTTATGATTAAAGAAATGATAGATTCAGGGAAGGAATTAGCTTGATTGTTTGTGTGTTTCTAGTTTCCATCTAGGATCTAGGGAGATCACTCTAGTCAGGAAGAGGAATTTACCCACTTAACAACATTTGCAGCAAATTCTCCTCCTTCGCACTAACTTTCTTCAAATTACCTTCATTGTTTACACTTGTTCCTGAATTTTGGGATTCCATTGCTTGTGACTCATAAAACACTCCAAAATATACACATTAGCTTGACCCATTCCACCATACTTAATATCCTAGCAAATTCACGAGTTTCAAGGTTTAGATCTAGCAAACCACAAAAAAAATATCATCACTAAATTCTGAACATGTTTTTAAATAATACAAGCTTAGCATTATTTTTTTAACTCTAGTAAATATAAATGAAGCTAAAATAAGTTCAAAAGTAAATTCAAATATGCTCGATTTGAACTCATGGGATTGGATTTCAACGACTAATTCCTAATTTGATGAAAATGCAGTGCACATGTTGAAAGAATAATATAATTACTTTGTATCTTTTCCATCAAGTGATAATTAGTCTGGGCATATTTGCTATTAAATAGTACAAGATGGAGAGCTAAATGATAAAAGGTAGCTTAATGAGTGCCATTAGGTGAGCATATTTAGGGAATTTATAGTGAAAGCTGAAAAGTGTATCGCATAAGGCACTCAACAATGATCCAATCATATTTATGGACTACCAAGTTAATGGATAGTTGGCCAACAAAGATTGGAATGTTTTGGAATGGTCTAGAGAGTTCTTAGTGGTGTGCATCTATGGTTGCATCTAGAAACATGGTTGACAATAGAATACTCCAGGATATTTATATAGTATGCATCGCATGAATCATTGGGCCTTGCCACAAATTGGCATAGGAGAAATATCAATTAATTGAGGCAGAGAAAATGCCATGTCTATTGCTTATATAGTTTCCCACACTATGAGGAAGGTTGTTGTCTAAAAGTAAATGTGTAATGCACTTCCAACATGTAATTTGTAGTTAAAAATCATAGTCAATGCACCTTAAATAAAATTCTCGTTTGACTCAAAAGCCTTCATAGTTGATCTTGGTTGTTGGTTAGAAATGGAAACATGTCATTTTTAAGGAGTTATAGATGTTTTAGAGAATTATATAATTTTATAGAAAACATTATTTTAGCTATATCAATTTGGTGATATATAAAGACACGTTTTCTATTGATTCATAAATTTAATTAAATTTTCAACATGTGTTGATTCATATTTAGACAAAACTCTTAAAACTATTATTACACCATATAAAGAGTTTGTGATATAGTAAAATTATATTTACCATGAAATTTATATCAAAATATTATCACATTTATGATTAGAAAGAGGGTATCTTTGTTACAATATTAACTTAAATGTCTCTAGATTAAATCACTACTTTCATAATGCAACTTAACATCAATAAAATTATATATATGGTCATTCAATTATCTTGCAATATAATTTTATGAATGGTATTAATATTGTTTAACATTATCATCATGCAAAACATAAAATTGCATTATCTAATGTGCACATATAGCACTTAGATGCTAAAAGTATTTGAAGAATATGACTAGTTCAAGAATCAAATTATTCGATAATAGCTATGGTAAAGATATTGTTATGCGATTCAGTGACAGAAGGAGGAGAATCTATAATGGTTCTTTCTTGACATGTGTATTGTTGTCACTACCACCAAACTATTCCAAACATGATGATGATGGTGGGTGGACAAACTTGATTCTCAACAATTATGGCATTATTTTCTATGTTCTTGTAATGGATCACTAATTAGCATTTTTGGGTTTTCTAATCGACTTGAGAATGTTGGATTTATACAATATTTAGAGGGATAAAGAAAACGGAAGAAGCCATTTATTAAGATGCGCATGTATTTCTTTGTTATTTCCATTTGGTAATTTTATCTTCTAATGTTTTATGGGTCCAACTTTTAATACCTTCGGGTTAATGATAAACTGTTGATTGGATTTTATTAACGCATTGGTTGGTTGAATTTAATGATATTATACTATTGTTTTACTATGATGAGGACATGTGTCCAAGCCTTGGGCCTCGTTCTTCCCACTCTTACTATCCTCCAAAACCCTAAACTATTCATTCCATTTGCTATGTTGTTGTGTTGCTTGTGGGGTCTGCGGTTTCATGAAATGAGGGTTTTCTCTGTGTCTTTACTGAGGTTTCATTTCACTGTGTCTGGACAACTCTGCGAGGTTTTACACCTACATTTGCTGTCGATGCCTCTTGTTCCATGCTTGGTTTTGTGGCTCTGGGTCTGGAACCCTTGGTATTGGTCCCTGTTCGTCAGTTTTGCTTGGCTCTAGTTTTGTTTCCAATTGCATATTTGGTTTTACATGACTGTCCTCTATGCACTTGCTTCACAGGTTGACTGTTTATTTTTTTTTATTTTTACACAGGTTTTAGTTGTGGAGTGGCTCGACTTTTGCTCTCACTCGGTGGTCATCGGAAAGGTAAGTCATCCCTCCATGCTGGTTGTTTCTGCTTTGTTTTCCTCCGTTGTTGATAGTCTTTGATCCTTGTTGGCAGTGAGCAACTCTATGGTCGTAACCTTAATCTGGGGCTCCCCTTCTGTTTCACACAGGCTCACCTCTCCCTCAGTGAGTCTCCTATGAACCCTCTCCTCTGCTTTTCACTTTTTTCTTATAGTTGTGGTTTTGTTCTTCGATTCTAATGGCCTTCTTGATGGCCAATGTAGGTGAGTGACAAGGTTTTGTTCATCATCATCACGCCATGTCTCCTACGCCTGAACCGAGTAGGGTCGCTCCTTGGTGTTTTCGTGTTTGGCTATTTGATGGTTTTCTATTCATAGGGTTTATGAGTCTGTCATTGTAGTTTGGTTTTGGCTTCTACCGTTTCTCATCCTTACTGTGCCTGTGGCCCCACTGTATATCTATGGCTTTGCTGTTATAATCATGTATGTAGAGATGCGGTCCTATGGTGACCTCGCGGTGGTTTCTGGTACTATAAACTTTGTTTAATTTTCTAGCCTCTGAACAGTGAACTATGGATGCTCGACTTTGATATAAATATATATATATATATAATATTATAGTATTCACATAGCAGTTTCGTTTGTTAAAATTTGTAGAAAGGAAATGATTATGCGTTCATTTCTGTACCTGTAGCTTTGTGTTCTTAGATATTTCTTTGACAATAGCTTTCTCGTTCCTTTTGTAAGCTCACTCTGTTTGTGCTGCTGGCTTGTCTGGATACTCTCCTCACTTCGGTGCTTACTATTCACTTGTCTTTCTTCATTATGCTTATGGAAAAGAAAATGAATTAATTGTTCTCTGTAGGAAAGATGCTAAAGTTGTAATATGAATGGATTCTGATATGTTTATTCTTTAGAATGCTTCTGTGCATTTTATTCATTCAATTCTATGATGGTAAAAATATTACAATAGTCATTTTCTCTTTTCGCTTTGTAAAGAACACTGGACAGTTAGCAAACTGCCAGTAGTTACATTATGTGGTTACATTAAGTGGTTTCTGAATAACTGTCTTTTCTTGTTTTGTAAACTAAAAGAAAATTTTAAATAAAAATAAAAAGTAAAAAGGAACACGTAAGAAAAACACTAACACTGTCTGAGATAGCCATTCCTAGAAATGTAAATGAAGATGAAAACTAACGAAACTCAAACTACTAGAAGAGACAAACTCCTAGCCATGACCTCCCTGAGCTGGATGCTCTTACATCAAGCTCCCGGGGTAGGTGAAAATTCATATATTTGATCCATGAGCTCCTCGATAGAATACCCAACATGTTGTATCTGTCCTACATCAGACCATGAACCATCCTCAATATGGTGGTTCTTCCACTTGATAAGGTACTGTAGGCACTCTTTCCTCCGAGTCTGCCTGGCCACCTGTGTATCGAGGATTCCTTTGATTTCAAGTGGCTGAGCTAAATGCATTTGTCTCATTCATGAACTACTCTCTCCCTAGGTATCCCGCTTTGGCTGTATCAAACTGTCATCTTTTGGATTGGTAGTGTATGGGAATAAATATGCCACATTAAAGATAGGCGATATTCCTCTACCTAGAGGCAATTGCAGCTCATAGGCATTTGTAGAAAATTTACACAGAATTTTACAAGGTCCAATTTTTTTGAATTTCAGCTGATTATATTCACCCTTAGGAAATATTTCTTTGCACAGATGCACTTGAACCTGTTCCCCTACATTAAACTGTAGCTCCCATCGTTTTATATCTTCTTTCTGTTTGTACCTTTGACTGTTGTCCTATAATTTTATCTTCACTTAGTCATGTAGGTTGTTAATTGCTCTTGAAAAGTCTTCCCTATCAACACTTCTTCTTTCTAATTGTCCCAAATCTCATAGCTCATGCACTCCTCGGGGATGCATTCCATACAAGATCTGAAAAGGACTACAACCTGTGCTTCAATTTGGTGAATCGTTATAAGAAAATTCTTCTTGAGCAAGTACACGATCCAACATTCATGAATTTTCTCCAGCTAGACTTCGCAGCAAGTTTCCTAAGATTTTGTTCACTACCTTCGTCTAGCCATCAATATGTGGGTGATAAGTGGAGCTAAAATTTAATTTCGTGTCCATCTTTTTCCAAAAGCTATACCAAAAATGCCCTGTGAATTTCACATCCCTATTAGAAATGATGGACTTCGGTAAGCCGTGCAGTCTAATGACTTCAGTGAAAAAAAAGTGTGCTACATGGCTGGCATCACTCGCTTTCCTACAAGGGATAAAGTGTGCCATATTCAAAAATCAGTCCACCACCACCATGATGGAATCAAAACATGCTATGTTTTGGGTAGACCTAGGACAAAGTGCAGACTGACTAAATCCCACGGTCAGTTTGGAATAGGCAAGGGTGTATACAACCCCATGTTCTAATGGTTCCCTTTCACCAATTGACATATCTTACATGTGGTCACATACTGCTGCACGTCTCTTTGCATCTTCAACCTATAATAGAAATGACTGAGTTGATCCAAGGTCTTGTCAATACCGAAATGTCTAGCTAGACCCCCACTATGTTTTTCCTGGATGATGTTCTCCTTCATTGAACATTCTGGGACACACAACTGTCCTCCCTTGAATAACAACTCCTCCTGCAAGTTATAGTCCAGTCATGGATTATTGTTCCTCAAGAATGGATTCTGGCAGGCTTCATAAGCCTCCTTGAAATCTGCATCTGTTTGATACAAGTCCTCAAGTGTTCAAATCCCAACACTTGTATCATGCTCTCTTGCAAGAGTAGAACTCTTTTTCTTAGTGCATTTGCTAGCTTGTTCGCTTGACCACTGATATGCTTCAATAAAAATGTAAAGCTCTGCAATTATTCCACCCATTTTTCATGTTTGTGATTCAAAAAACAAGACAAACTCATTACCCAACAGATAATGCCTCCAATGTTTCAAGGCTTGGATGACGGCATAAAACTCCTTGTCATAAAACGTATAAATTTTCCTGCTTTCATTTAATTTTTTGATGAAATAGGTGTTTGGTTTTTCTTCCTGGTTGAGTACAGCTGCAATGGCTGTACCACTGGCATCACAATGAACTTGAAAAAGTTTTTGAAATCAGGTAGCTTCAAAATTGGCCTGTCGATGATCCTTTTCTTCAATAACTAGAAGCTCTTCTCTGCAGCTTCAATCCACTGAAAAGGTTGACTTGCCTTCTTGAATATATCCAACATAGGTGTACATATTCCACTAAAATTCTTTATAAACTTACGATAGAAACATGCCATCCCATGAAAACTTCAAACTTCAAATAGACTCTTAGGAGATGGCCAGCTAAGTATTACTGCAACTTTTTCTGGGTCCATTTTCAACTCATTTTCTGGAATCACAAAACCCAAATAGACTAACTCCTTCTGAAAGAAGGTACATTCTTTTAGATTTATCAACAACTTGTTTTGCTGTAACTTCTCTAAAACATATCAAACATGTCAAAAATGTTCCTCCTTGGTCTTGCTGAAAATCACTATATCGTCAAGATACACAATCCCAAATCTCCCAACGAACTCATTCATCAAGTGCATGAATGTACTAGGGGCATTACTCAACCTAAATGGCATCACTAGCCATTCATACAATGCTTCATTAGTTTTGAAAGCTATTTTCCATTCATCCCCTTATCTGATTCTAATATGGTGGTATCCACTCTTCAGATCTATCTTCAAAAAATATGCCGCCCCACTCAAGCAATCCATCATGTCATCAATTCGTGGCAGCGAAAACCTGTATCTAATCGTAATTTTGTTTATTGCTTGTGAATCTGTACACATCCGCCACTAGCCTCCTTTATTGGGAGCTAGAACTGTCAGAACTACACAGGAACTTAAACCTTCCCATATCAAGCCTTTGTCCAACAATTCCTGTACCTTCTTCCTGATCTCTTCGTTGTCCTTGGGACTCATTTGGTACACAAATTTATTTGGTAAACTAGCTCCAGGGATGGAATCTATGGCGATCACTGATACTCGACTTTGGTGGTAATTTATCTGGTAAATCATCCACCACAATGTCGCTGAATTCCTACAACATTTCCTGGATTTCTTCAGGTAAGTCAGAAATTTCAGTGTGCAACAACACTACTCTCGCTCTCCTTACAACAACATACTTTACCTCGTCATCTTCAATCTATTTTAGAAATTGTTTTCCACCCACCAGAAATACTTTTGTCCTACTAGTCCCTGTTGTCTCTTCTTCCTTGATGGGTCCTAGTGTATGCTTAATACCATCCTTGACAAACTTGTAACAGTTTGTTTTCCCATCATGAACAACTTCTCGGTCATACCGCCAATGTCTACCTAGCAGAATATGACACACGTCCATGGGCATGACGTCACAAATCACTTTGTCCCTATAATTTCTAATATGGAACTCCACCGCATATTGCTCATCAACTAGCAGTTGGTGACCCTTTTGTAACCACGACACCTTATAGGGAGTGGGGTGCTTCAATATTTTTAAACCCAATTTCTTCGAAATCTCTGTTACAACCGGATTATCAGTGCTTCCACTGTCTATAATTAGTTTGCAGCATTTTCGATGTGACTTGCACACCATCTGGAATAATGCCTTTCTTTGGGTTTGTTCAGTTGTTTTCTTTGCTGGTTTCAGCAACACCTTGTTCAAGACTAAGTCCTCTCCTGTCCCTAGTACATTCTATACCTCCTCAGGTGGTGCCTCTACTTCCTCTGTCTGAGCAACATATGCTGCTCTTTGACTAGCCTGTTCTCCTTCAGGACACTCAAAGGATCTGTGCCCCCACTTGTGGCACTTGAAACACTGGTATGCAGGTCCTATGCCTCTGCCATTCCCCCTTCCTCTCTAGTATGGCCTTCCTCCACTAGTGATACCTTCTTTTACTGTTGTCCCTAAGGTATTTGAACTACTGCCCTCTTCACTCTTGTTGGCAGTTCTTCCTCTGCCAAAGGATTTTCCTTTCCCTCTTCCAGGTCCTTGTCCTCTCTTGGCATTCTGCCTCCTTGTGATCTTTTCTTTCACCTTGAAGGCACTCTAGTATGCTTCCACTATCATTTTTGGAGAAAGAATACTTATTTCGTCCTATATCTCCAACTACTAGCCAACAAAACTAACCTTAAAAATTTGACCTCAGGTCCTTCTTCATCTGATCCATCCGTTGTAACTACAACTTCTTCTTCACTGTTGTCCCCTACTTCTGGATCCCTTCTCCTTCCTACTTCCACTACTGTCAAATGAGCATTCGGGATCCTAATCTCTTCCCTCAATCCTTCATCTACCACTCTTCGAATAGCTCTACCATGACCTCTTCTTCCAGCTTCCATTTTATAAAAAAAAAAATAGTTAACTGTACTTGCTCTAATACCAAAATTTCATGGGTCCAACCCTTAATACCTTCGTGTTAAAGATAAACAGTTGATTAGATTTTATTAACGCAGTGGTTGGTTGACTTTAATGATATTGTACTGTTGTTTTATTGTGACGAGGACATGTGTCCTGGCCTTGGGCCTAGTTCCTTCACGCTCTTACTATCCTCCGAAACCCTGAACTATTCATTCCATTTGCTGTGTCACTGTGTTGCTTGAGAGGTCTACGATTTCATGAAATGAGGGTTTTCTCTGTCTGTTTGATGGGGTTTCATTTCAATGTGTCTGGACAACTCTGTGAGGTTTTACGCCTACATTTTTTATCGATGCCTCATGTCCCGTGCTTGGTTTTGTGGTTCTGGGTCTGGAACCCTTGGTATTGGCCCCTGTTTGTTAGTTTCGCTCAGATCTAGTTGTGTTTCCAGTTGCATCATTGGTTATACATGATTATCCTCTATGCGCTTGCTTCACAGGTTCACTCTTTATTTGGTTTTGTTTTGACACAGGTTTCGGTTGTGGAGTGGCTCATCTTTCACTCTCACTTGGCAGTTATCCGAAAGGTAAGTCCTCCCTCCATGCTAGTTGTTTATGCTTTGCTTTCCTCCATTCCTGACAGTCTCTGCTTCTTGTCGGTAGCAAGAAAATCTATGGCCGTGACCTTAATCTAGGGCTCCCCTTTTGGTTCGCACTAGCTGGCCTCTCCCTCGGTGAGTCTCCTATGAACCCTCTACTATGATTTTCATTCTGTTCCTGTCGCTGTGGTTTTGTTCTTCGATTCTAATGGCCTGTTTGTTGGCCAATGTAGGTGAGTGACAGGGTTTTGTTCATTGTCCTCACCATGTGTCTCCTATTCCTGAACCGGGTAGGGTCGTTCCTTGGTGTTTTCCTATTTGACTATCTGAGGGTTTTCTATTCATGGGTTTTATGAGCCTGTCATCGTAGTTTGGTTTCAGCTTCTGTAGTTTCTCGGCCTTATTGTGCCTGTGGCCCCACTGTATATTTATGGTTCTGCTATTATAATTATGTATGTAGAGATGCGGTCCTATGGTGACCTCGCAGTGGTTTATGGTACTATCAACTTTGTTTAAGATTCTGGCCTTTGAACAAGGAACTGTGGATGCTCGACTTTGATATATATATATTTATTCATACAATAGTTTTGTTTGTTAAAAGCAAAAAGGAAAAGGTTATGCGTTCGTTTCTGTACCTGTAGCTTTGTGTTCTTGGATATTTCTTCGACAATATCTTTCTCATTGCTTCGTAAGCTCACACTGTTTGTGCTACTGGCTTGTCTGGATACTCTCCTCGCTTCGATGCTTACTGTTGACCTGTTTATCTTCGTTATGCTTATGGAAAAGAAAACAAATTAATTTTGCTCTGTAGGAAAGATGCTAAAGTTGTAATATGAATGGATTCAGATATTTTTGTTCTTTATAATGCTTCTATGCATTTTCTTCATTCAATTCTATGATGGTCAAAAGATTACAATAGTCATGTTCTCTTTTCATTTTGTAGGGAACACTGGACAATTAGCAAATTTCCAGTAGTTACATTATGTGGTTTCTGAATAGCTATCTTTTCTTATTTTGTAAACTAAAAGGAAATTTTAAATAAAGCTAAAAAGTAAAGAACAATAAGTAAGCAAAACACTAACATTGGCTGAGATAGCCATTCCTAGAAATGTAAATGAAGATGAAAAATAACAAAACTCAAACTGCTAGAAGAGACAATCTCCCAGCCATGCCCTCCCTGAGTTGGATGCTCCTGCATCAGGCTCCTGGGGTAGGCGAAAATTCATGGCTCCGGTCCATGAGATCCTTGATAGAATACCCTGCACGTTGTATCTGTCCTGCATGAAGCCATGAACTGTCCTCAATAGGGTGGTTCTTCCACTTGATGAGGTACTGTACGTAATCCTTCCTCTGAGTCTGCCTAGCCACCAGTGTATCGAGGATTCCTTCGATTTCAAGTGGCTGAGTTGAAGGCATTTGTCTCATCCACAAACTACTCTCCCCCTGGGTATCCCACTTTGGTTGTGCCGAACTGTCCTCTTCCGGATTGGCAGTGTATGGGAATAAATCCGCCACATTAAATATGGGTGATATTCCTATACCTCGAGGCAATTACAACTCATAGTCATTTGCAAAAAACTTACGTAGAATTTTACAAGGTCCAATTTTTTTGAATTTCATCTTATTGTATTCACCCTTAGTAAATCTTTCCTTGTGCAGATGCGCTACAACCTGATCCCCTACATTAAATTGTACATCCCGTTGTTTCAGATCTGCTTTCTGTTTTTACCTTTGACTGTTGTCTCGTAATTTTTTCTTCACCTACTCATGTAGGTCTTTACTTGCTCTTGAAAAGTATTCCCTATTAGCACTTCTTCTTTCTAACTGTCCCAAATCTTGTAGCTCATGTAGTCCTCAGGGATGCATTCCCTACAAGATCTGAAAAGGACTACTTCCTGTGCTTCGATTTGGTGAATCGTTGTAAGAAAATTCCACTTGAGCAAGTACATGATCCCACATTTGTGAATTTTCCTTAACTAAACTCCACAATAGGTTTCCTAAGCTTCTGTTCACTACCTCCATCTGGCCATCAGTCTGTGGGTGATAAGTGGAGTTGAAATTTAATTTCGTGTCCAGCTTTTTCCACAACGTGCGCCAAAAATGCCCTTTGAATTTCACGTCCCTGTCAGAAATAATGGAGTTGGGTAAGCTTTGCAGTCTGACGACCTCAGTGGAAAACAAGTGTGCTACATGGGTAGTGTCACTAGTTTTCCTACAAGGGATAAATTGTGCCATCTTCGAAAATCGATCCAGCACCACCATGATGGAATCAAAACCCCACTGTGTTTTGGGTAGACCCAGGACAAAGTCCAGACTAACTAAATCCCATGGTCAGTTTGGAATAGGCAAGGATGTATACAACCCCATGTTCTGATTGTGCCCTTTCACTAACTGACATATCTTACACCTGGTCACATACCACTGCACATCTCTTCGCATCTTCGACCTATAATAGAAATGACTGAGCTGATCCAAGGTCTTGTCAATATCGAAATGTCCAGCTAGACCTCCACTATGTTTTTCCCAGATGATGTTCTCCCTCATCAAACATTCTGGGACACACAACTATCCTCCCTTGAATAAAAACTCCTCAACAATCGATTTTGGCAAGCTTCATAAGCCTCCTTGATATTTTCATCTATTTGATACAAGTCCTTCAAGTGTTCAAATCCCAACACTTGTATCGTGCTCTCCTGCAAGAGTAGAACTCTTCTTCTTTGTGCATCTGCTACCTTGTTCGCTTGACCACTAATATGCATCAATATGAATGTAAAGCTCTATAAGTACTCCACCCATATTGCATGTTTGTTATTCAACTTATGTTGCTGCATAACATATTGTAAGGCAGAATTATCATAAAACAAGACAAACTCATTACCCAACAGATAATGCCTCCAATGCTTCAAGGCTTGGAAGATGGCATAAAACTCCTTGTCATGAGACGTATACTTTTGCCTACATTCATTTAATTTTTCGCTGAAATAGGGGACTAGTTTGTCTTCCTGGCTGAGTACGGTTCCAATGGTTGTACCACTGGCATCACAAAGAACTTGAAAAAGTTTGTTGAAATCAGGCAGCCTCAAAATTGGCCTCTCAGTGATCTTTTTCTTCAATATCTGGAAGCTCTTCTCTGCAGCTTCAGTCCACTGAAAAGGTTGACTTGCCTTATTGATTGTATCCAATTTAGGTGCGCAGATTCCACTAAAATTCCTTATAAACTTGTGATAGAAACTTGCCATCGCATGAAAACTTCGAACTTCAAACAGACTCTTAGGAGATGGCAACTAAGTATAGCTGCAGCTTTTTCTGGGCCCATTTTCTACTCATTTTTTGCAATCACAAAACCCAAATAGACTAACTCCTTCTAAAAGAAAGTACATTTTTTTAGATTTATCAGCAACTTCTTTTGCTGCAGCTTCTCTAGAACATATCGAACATGTCAAAAATGTTCCTCCTTGGTCTTGCTGAAAATCACTATATCGTCAAGATACACAATCAAAAATTTCCCAATGAACTCCTTCAACATCTCTTTCATCAGGTGCATGAAATTACTAGGGGCGTTACTCAACCCAAATGGCATCACCAGCCATTCATACAACCCTTCATTAGCTTTGAAAGTTTTTTTCCATTCGTCCCCTTCTCTGATTCTAATCTGGTGGTATCCACTCTTCAGATATATCTTCAAAAAATATGTTGCCCCACTCAAACATTCCATCATGTCATCCATTCGTGGTAATGGAAACCTGTATCTGATCGTAATTTTGTTTATTGCTTTGAATCTGTACACATCCCCCACTCGCCTCCTTTCTTGCGAGCTAGAACTATCAGAACTGTTCAGGGACTTAAACTTTCCCATATCAAGCCTTTGTCCAACAATTCCTATACCTACTTCGTGATCTCTTCGTTATCCTTGGGACACATTAAGTACGTATCTTTATTCGGTAAACTAGCTCCAGGGATGAAATCTATGTGATGACTAATACTCCGCTTTGGTGGTAATGTATCCGGTAAATCATCCACCACAATGTTGCTGAATTCCTACAACTTTTCCTGGATTTCTATAGGTAAGTCAGAAATTTTAGTGTGCGACAACACTGCTCTCGGTCTCCTTAAAACAACATACTTTACCTCGTCATCTTCAATTTTTTTTAGAAATTATTTTCCACCACCAGCAATACTTTTATCCCACTAATCTTTGTTGTTTCTTCTTCCTTGATGGGTAGTACCATATGCTTAATCCCATCCTTGACAAACTTGTAATAGTTTGTTTTCCCATCATGAACAATTTTTTGGTCATACTACCATGGTCTACCTAGCAAAATATGACACACGTCCATGGGCATGACGTCACAAATCACTTTGTCCCTATACTTGCCAATATGGAACTCCACCTCACACTGCTCATCAACTAGCAGTTGGTGACCCTTTTGTAACCATGACACCTTATAGGGAGTTGGGTGCTTCAATCTTTTTAAACCCTATTTCTCCACCATCTTTGTTGTAACTAGATTATCAATGCTTCCACTGTCTATAATCAGTTTGTAGAATTTTCCATGTGACTTGGACACAGTCTAGAATAATTCCTCTCTTTGGGTTTGTTTGGTTGTTTCCTTTGCCTATTTCAGAAGTACCTTGTTAAAGACTAAGGCCTCTCTTATCTCCGGTACATTCTCTACCTCCAGAGGTGGTGCCTCTACTTCCTCTGCCTGAGAAACATATGCTCCTCTTTGACTAGCCTGTTATCCTTCAGGACACTCAAAGGATTTGTGCCCCCACTTGTGGCACTTGTAACACTGGTAGGCAAATCCTTTGCCTCTGCCATTCCCCTTTCCTCTCTGATATGGCCTTCCTCCCCTTGTGCTACCTTATTTTTCTATTGTCCCTGAGGTCTTTGAACTGCTACCCTCTTCACTGTTGTTGGTAGTTCTTTCTCTAGCAAAGGATTGTCGTTTCCCTCTGCTAGTTCC
This sequence comes from Pinus taeda, assembly GCA_000404065.3. Taxonomy (NCBI): domain Eukaryota; kingdom Viridiplantae; phylum Streptophyta; class Pinopsida; order Pinales; family Pinaceae; genus Pinus; species Pinus taeda. The sequence continues at coordinate 332,390 of APFE030590710.1, forward strand.
TCATTCTCTCCTAGCATTCTACTTCCTTGCAATCTTTTCTTTCACCTTTAAGGCACTCTCGTATGCTTCCTCTATGGTTCTTGGAGAAATAATACTTATCTCATGCAATATCTCCAGCCATAGGCCATTTACAAACCTTGCCATATTTTCTGGGGTGTCTTCAGTATAACCAGCTCTCAAATTCACCTGATAGAATTCTTTAGTATATTCTTTCACCATTATTCCTCTCTGGATCAAATTTTGCACCTGTCAATATAGAGAAATCTGGTAATCTTTGGGAAAAAACTTACCCTTCATCTCGACGACCATTCTCATCTACCTTTTAATGGGTAACTTATTCAATCTTCTCCTCTCTACTTGGACATTGTCCCACCACAAGGCCACATGTCCTTTGAGCTTGGTGGTAGTGAATTTAACTCTCCTATCTTTGCTGACCTCCTCACATTCAAAATATTTTTCCAACTCACTAATCTAGTCCAACAACACTTTGTGGACAAAGTACCATCATAGTTTGGAATTTCAAGCTTTGGCTTACTACTAGCCAACAAAACTGACCTTAACAATTTGACCTCAGGTCCTTCTTAATCTGATCCATTTGTCGTAACTATAACTTCTTCTTCACTGTCATCCCCTACTTCTAGATCCCTTCTCCTTGTTGCTTCTACTGCCGCCAAATGAGCATTCAAGATCCTAATCTCTTCCTCAATCCTTCATCTACCACTCTTCAAATAGATCTTCCACAACCTCTTCTTCCAGCTTCCATTTTATAAAAAAAATCAGTTAACTGTACTTTCTCTAATACCAAAATTTCATGGGTCCAGCCCTTGATACCTTCGAGTTAATGATAAATTGTTGATTGGATTTTATTAACATGGTGGTTGGTTAAGTTAATGATATTGTACTGTTGTTTTATTGTGATGAGGACATGTGTCTTGGCCTTGGGCCTCGTTCCTTCCTGCCGTTACTATGCTCCGAAACTCTGAACTATTCATTCCATTTGCTATGTCGCTCTGTTACTTGTGAGGTCCGCGGTTTCGCGAAATGAGGGTTTGCTTTGTCTCTCTGTTGGGGTTTTGTTTCACTGTGTCTAGACAACTCTGCGAGGTTTTACACCTACATTTTCTATCGATGCCTCCTGTCTTGTGCTTGGTTTTGTGGCTCTGGGTCTGGAACCCTTAGTATTGGTCCATGTTTGTGAGTTTTTCTCGGCTCTAGTTGTGTTTCCAGTTTCATCTTTGGTTATACATGACTGTACTCTATGCGCTTGCTTCACAGGTTGACTGTTTATTTGGTTTTGTTATGACACAGGTTGCAGTTGTGGAGTGGCTTAGCTTTTGCTCTCACTCGGTGGTCATCCGAAAGGTAAGTCCTCCCTCCATGTTGGTTGTTTCTACTTTTCTTTCCTCCATTGCTGATAGTCTCTGCTCCTTGTGGGTAGCGAGAAACTCTATGGCCGTAACCTTAATCTGGGGCTCCCCTTCTGGTTCGCACGGGCTTGGCTGTCCCTTGGTGAGTCTCCTATGAACCTTCTCCTTTTCTTTTCATTTTATTCCTATAGCTGTGGTTTTTTTCTTCGATTCTAATGGCCTGCTTGTTGGCCAATGCAGGTGAGCGACAAGGTTTCATTCATTGTCCTCACGTTGTGCTTCCTATGCCTGAGCCGGGTAGGGTCGCTCCTTGGTGTTTCCCTATTTGACTATCTAAGGGTTTTCTATTCATAGGGTTTATGAGTTTGTTGTCTTAGTTTGGTTTCGGCTTTTGTGGTTTCTCAGCCTTACTGTGCCTATGGCCCCACTATATATCTATGGCTCCGCTGTTATAATTATGTATGTAGAGATGCAATACTATGGTGACCTCACTGTGGTTCCTGGTACTGTAAACTCTATTTAATTTTCTGGCCTTTGAACAATGAACTATGGATGCTCGACTTTGATATATAATAATATATATATATATATATATATATATATATATATATAATATATATATATATATAATATATATATATATATATATATATATATATATAAATACATATATTTCACACAGTGGTTTGTTTGTTATAATTTTGCAAAAAGGAAATGGTTATGCGTTTGTTTCTTTACCTGTAGCTTTTTGTTCTTGGATATTTCTTCGACAATAGCTTTCTCGTTCCTTTCGTAAGCTCACTATGTTTGTGCTGCTAGCTTGTTTTGATACTGTCCTCACTTTCGTGCTTACTATTCACTTGTCTGTCTTCATTATGCTTATGGAAAAGAAAACGAATTAATTGTGCTCTATAGGAAAGATGCTAAAGTTGTAATATGGATGGATTCAGATATGCTTATTCTTTAGAATGCTTCTGTGCATTTTCTTCATTTAATTCCATGATGGTCAAAACATTACAATAGTCGTTTTCTCTTTTTTTTTTGTAGAGAACACTGAACAGTTAGCAAACTGCCAGTAGTTACATTATGTGGTTACAATAAGTGGTTTCTGAATAACTATCTTTTTTTGCTTTGTAAACTAAAATAAAATTTTAAATAAAACTAAAAAGTAAAAAAGAACACGTAAGCAAAACACTAACACTGGCTGAGATAGCCATTCCTAGAAATGTAAATGAAGATGAAAACTAAAAAAACTCAAACTACTAGAAGAGACAAACTCCAAGCCATGACTTCACTGAGCTGGATGCTCCTGCATCAATTTTGATTATGGATTAGGTGTTGTGGATTGAAAATGTGGAAAAATATATTTGAACATATGAATCTTAATATATATACAAACATATATTTAATATTTCTACCATATTATTATTACCATATTCTAGAAATAAAACCATTTAGCTTCTCAACTTCCAACACTTTTGGTTGTCAACTTCACTAAGTACATTACCCCTCCATGAATCCAAACAATCCTAGTTTTATTCCAATTCCACATATAAGATGGGTTAGTCCTACAAAAATTCCACAATATATGGCTTGGACATCAACAACACATAAATCTTAGGGGATTGTATTACCTAAATTTATAAAAGGATAAAAAGTTATCATGTTTACATCTCATATGTTTTACTATCATATCCTATTATGATAACTTATCTATTATATTAGGAGAATATGTTTGTGTTGTATTGTACTTATAATATGTATTATAATGTATTGTAATCTACATCATCTATTTCAATGTATTGTATTTTATCTAAAGTTTATTATACACACTACGGAATTTAATGAATTTTTTTTTATTCTATTTTTTGAATTTGATTTGAACATATATATTCATTTTATTTATTTCTATTTTGATTTATGTCTTGAAGTCCTTTCCTATTATACATGGAATAACAAACTCATATCAATCTTAGAAATGGATATCCAAATATTTCGTTTCATGAAAATTGTTTCATGAAAATTTCTAGTTTTTGTAAAAAATGAAGGCATTCGTTCCACATTTTCAACATGTAGATTGAAGAAACATGGGATGAGAAAATTGCCTCAATGAAAATGATATGATGCATTTTGAATTTATGTTAATTGGTCTTCTTTTTGTCAATAATCTAGTTTCCCTTTAGAATAGATTATGTTATGTTTTCCATTTTATAAAGAGTTGTTACAATTCTTACTCTTAAGAAATTAGATTTTATGTAATTAAAATGTACATATTTTTTAAATTAAAATTTCTATTTCATTTACTATTTTTATTTGGTAGATTTTGTATCCCTTTGTATAAAACATCAATGTGTTTGTTTAATTTATATTAAATTGCTACATTTTTTATATTTTGTTAAGTTCTCAAAATGCATGCTTCTATAATTCATGATTAATATGGAGTATTTTTCCGGACTAAATCACATAGAAGTTTTTTTAGTCAACCAGTATTTTCTAGACTAAATCACATAAAAGTTTTTTTAGTCAACTATGGTTCATCATCAAGACATAAATGAATAGCTGAACTAAAAAATTAATATATAGTAGAGAATCCCAACACTCAAAATATTTTGTTAATTAATTTATTCAATTATCTATTATTTAGTTATAAAAAATTTAAAGGTTAACCTCACAATCACATACTTTTATTAAAATATTTCTTTTTATATCTATAAAGAACAAATAAATAAATAAAAACTAAAATAAATAAACAAATAAACATGACTCAAGATACATAAAAAGAGCCTTAGTTGAGTGGGCTTAATGGTTAAAAGCATGTGTTTCATCCTAGGAGGTTACATGTTCAAAACCAAAGGGGGTAGAGTATGTATGGCTTTGTAGATTTAGCAGTCAAAGCAGAGGTGGGTCCCTTGTCCCACAAACAAGAGGTCTCATACACCAATTTAGTGTTTGGCTTGGCTGTAAACTTAAAAATGGATATTATTATTATTATTCTTTAAGAAATTTAATTTTTTTTGGGAAGAAAATTTAGATAGAAATTTTAAAGTAAAATAATAGTAGTATTGATAATAAATATAATAGAAATTGTATTCACACGGGAAGAAAGAGCCCGGGGCGGTGAAGAAAGTCGAAAAGGAAGGGAAACCGAGACACATACACGTGAAACGCCAGCCATGGCTGGCCTCTCTCCCAATAAAAGCCGACACCCTTCGTCTGAGCCTTCATATTTTCATTCACTTCATTTCCTTCAAATGACTCACAAATCTAATTCGCTCCGAAATTGTTGTAACAGCAGAGTCATATACTTTAGATTTGATCAGAAAGAATTCTTCCTGCAAAATCTCGTTGTACAGAAATCAACCGGAGTTTTCATCAATGGGTAATTGTGTGGCATCTCATGGATCCGAAAAGAGCTCTGCACATTTCATCTGTTGTGAGGAAATTATAATGGTGATGAGAACGGACGGGAAGATAATGGAATACACCCCTCCCCTTGTCGTCGAAGATCTCATGGCGGCGTTCCCACAGCATTCGGTCGTTCATTCCGAGGACGCAAAACGCCGCTCTCTTTCACCGGACCAGAAGTTGGTCCCGGGACAGCTTTATCGGTTACTGATTATTCCCGATTTGCCTTCTCTCCAAAAACGACGCTTTACCAGAGGGCAAAAGCATCGATAATGGCAGAATCGAGGGCAGAATTAGCAGTCAAAGGCGTGCGAGTACTCGAACTCCTCCTCCAGTTAAGTGTGTGGAGAATGGCAGTGATATTATTAGGGTTAAGATGGTAATGTCCAAACGAGAACTTGAAGCCTTGCTTTCACATCGTTCTATAAAAGAGAAATCATTTTTGCGTCACCTTCAATGTAAAGCGCAGTGCATCAAAGTAATTGCCAGGAGAAGATGCGGCAACGATGGATGGAGACCGTCGTTAGAGAGCATTGTGGAGGTGAATTAAGTAAGGCTGCATCTTCTTTCTGTCAGCAGGTTGCAGTTGCAGGCCCTCTCAAATACTTGTTATCAATATGGTGGTTACAATAACCCAATTCATGTATTATATATTTTATGTATATACGTTTGAGAAATTGGAATGTACGTTATATAGAGGTTGGATGATAGGAGGCTATGGTTGAATTCAGAGCTTTTTCATGTATCTCTTTCCCTTCTTTGCAATGGAATAATTATTGTTTCGTTGAGACTGTTACGCATTTTACGCGTTTTCGATGGCTTTATCCTCCATACAATATACCATGACTTTTCATCTTACAAAGTTCTCTCATCCGCGAATGTGAATTCAGATTTAATGGCTTAAAGTCGCTGAGGCCTTAAATGTATAGTCAATAACTTTGCATGTGCTACAAGTATACGAAAATATAAAACCATTTAAGAAATTTAATATTCTTTTTGGACTACTGCCTAGGAATCTCTCAGAGATGATTCGAGACTTTGGCTCAGCAATAGCGATGACACTGGCATTAAAAATCACCTCGTACATGATAACAAGAAGCGAAATTAGAATCAAATTGGTTTTATATATTTGTATTTTAAAAAATAAATAAAACTAATAAATTTAATGTAATAATTAATAAATGTAGATATTAGGATGTGTTATTAAATTATTTTTTGATGTAAAAGTTATTGGTTATGTGCAAAACCCAACTATGTTAAGAGTTGGTGTGGCTGGCCTAAATGAAGTATTATCCCAAAATGATTTTGATAGCTTAGATTAAATACCCTTACCTTACTAGATATAAATAATAGTTATTCACAATAATTAACTATAATTAT